>WMED01026097.1:0-10887 GCA_019650415.1 Pipa parva
TTTTATTTACGATTTACACAACGTGCCAACTTTTCTGATTTTGGGGTTTGTAGTAAGGAATTGTCAAGAAACTATCTCTTTCTGTGGTGAGTAATGGGGCTACAAAAGTAAGAGAGTAATGCCTGAGGTAAAAGTGCTACTTTGTAAAATGTTAGTTAGGTCCCATCCTCTCCTCTCTGCAGCTGAACAACTGATTGAATATAATATGTATATAAATGTAGGGAGCATAGCAGTACTCAGTACATTACTTAAACCATTTATTATCTTTTATTTTTAAGGTGCCAACTTGTGGTGCTGAACAATAGAGATGAAACAGGCATTGACTGAATAATAAATAAGTAAATATAATGAAACAAAGAAATGAGAACAGTTTTGCCTGCCTGCTGTACTTGCCATAACAGGTATGTTGTTTCAAATTCCATGTTGGTATACCTAAACTGCATTGTGATTGGATGCTGCACCATGCAAAGGAAAGAAAGTGGCTGCTCATTATCCAGCAGCTCCAAGGGTCCATTGCACTACAGATTTAAACAGAGAAGTTGCCTAATGGTTTACATCAACTAGAGAATTTCAAAATACAAATGAACTCTTGTTAACAAATTAATTCTGAGTGAAAGGAGAAAATGTGTTTTGTTATTATTTATATTTTATAGCATCTTAAATTATTACAATGTACTGTATGTATTCATTATAAATAATGAATGTACATAGGTGTTCCTCTTTTTCTGTGCTTACGATATCTGCTGTCTTTGAAGTTGGTAATGGTGCACTTCCCTTATACAGTATATTTTGTAAAAACAGGAATTTTTCTATTTCAATATTCAGAGAGATAATCATACTATTGCTTTAAGTGGGGAGGCCCCTAAATGTTTTGTCTGCCTTAGGACCCAGATTTTGTTGAGCCAATCCTGGTGACACTAAGGGGTTAATTCATTAAAGTGGAAACCATCTCGTAAATGCTGATATTAATGTCCTTTCACGATATCTCCAACCCAGCTGATTCAACAAACTCTGCGATGTGACAAATTTGTGATCAAATTTGATGCTTACAACAGTCATGGAGTTACAGAGCTCTTTGCATCAATTTGCGGGGGCGTGCACAGGTAATTAGGATATTTAACATGTGATGGAGTCTGTCGAAGGAGCGTATTCTGAAAGGGGAACTGCTCCAAATTCATCTGTTTGCCTTCGCCACAACAGAGTGGTGAATTGAGGGGTTGATGGCAGGGCTTTAATGTTGCGTAATGTGACTATTCATTGAAAAGTAAAAATGGCGACTGCGACTAAATTAGTCTACGACTAAACATGAACTAGGCACAAGGTGACATATAAAAATAAGCATTTTTCACTTATATACAATTAGTGGGATATTTTGAGACTGATGTCACTACCCTTCACTGGAGGAATTTTCCTCACTCCGCCTGACTTCTCATCCTACTATTGTATGACTGACTAGGCCGCACTACGCATGCGACCGCATCTGACACTGTCTGCTGCTCCATAAATAAGGAGAAGTGAAAGGATAAATAAAGCTAAAATAAAAAAAGACATAAAAAAAAAATACATTATATTAAGTTGAAACATTGCAGTCACAGCTTCATCTGTACTGTAACTTCACTTCACTGAGGCAGACTTCACTGCGCTTCGGCTGACAAAGGAGCCGGCGCGAAACTCCGTCCAATAAGCGGTGCAAAGGGGTTTCAATGTCATCACGTTCAATGTAGGGCCAATGAGAGCACTCCAATGAGCGTGATGATGTGCGAGTCCTTTTTCATACGTCGGCAGAGCTTCATGCTGGCTCCTGTGTCAACTGAAAAGTTGTGAAGTTGCAGTACAGATGATGCTGTGACTGCAACATTTCAACTTAATATAAGGTAAGTTTTTATGTCTTTTTTTAGCCTTGGTTCTTCTTGAATTCGCGTCTTCCTGATCGTAGTTATGGGAACAGACGTGAAGTCAATATGTTAGGCGAATTCATACTTAAATGAATGACCCACTAAGTCAGTATTACCACTCATGCCTGCCTCTGTTCCCATTAGTAGTGATGTCTATTTCTGTGGCCTGCGTAACTTGCATTCTAGTTTCCTGTTCCTTAGTCTAGTTACTGCTGTTTTTTCTTATTTCTTTAGGCATTTAGTTTGTCCTTAATAAACCATTACTGTATTGTAGTACATTTGTATCTGTAACGTTCAATACTTTCTTTTCCGCTCACGTCTTTAGCTCTTCTGATTGCTATTTCCTCCTTCCACCTTTGATGGTATGACTCTCCTTGGAATTCATTATTTGGTATGTTATAGACAATAGATTTCTAAGACCGCTATAGTTGATCTTTATTTGTTTATTTTTTCTGGTCTTTGAATTATTTGCTTCATATTTCTTGGTCTCAAGAGTCACCCACCACTGGCAAGCAAAAAAAAAATCAGTAGTTTGAGGCATGAATTTTTATGGATAATTTTTTCATTACTTTTCTTTCTATTAAGGTCCTGTACTGTTACTCTTCCATTCTGTCCTTTAAGGTATAATATCAAACCTGGGAACTTGCAGGTTTTCACCCATGGACTCTGGGAAAACCCTAAGGCCAGGTTCATGTAAGGTTAGTTTGCGGCTCCTCCTATGTGCACACATTCTTTGCATGACGTCCGTATGCTCAGGAAATATGCGATGCGAAGCGTTCAAGCATGCGTGCGCTCGCGTTCAGTGCTAGTGTGGGCGGAGGAAGGTAAATGCTATAGGAATTCCTGGTGCATGTTTGTATTTTTTAGCACAGTGTAAATAAACACCAGTGTGAACCTGGCCTGCTTCTGCTGCCAGGAGATCCCTCTCTTCCCTTTCACCTCCTTTGCCCAAACCTTGCCCAATTTCACACAAATACCACCCCATTTATCCCCCACAGCAACCAGATTGGCTTGTGATAAAGTAGTCCAGCCCCTAATATGATGTAATTTTTGTTGCTAAGCCCTGCCCCCTTTTTGGCCTGATAAACATACCACCATACCAGTTTTGCCCAGGAACCCCTCTATCTAAAACTGGTGTAATATTTACAAAAACATCTATAATATTTTATAATTAAAGTAATTTTTTTTTTTTCAATTCTTATACACGTTTCTAAACTGCATGCATTCTTTTTAGGCACAATCCAAGATTTGCATTTTTTTCTGATGATAAAATCCCTTTAATGGCTGGTTTTAGATTATTTAACCAAAAGGCCTTTTAAATGTAAACAACAACAAAAAGTTAAACAAAAGACAGAAAAAATACAAAAATAAGATTGATTGCATACTGTCTACACACTACACTAGGCTACATTAGGTGTATTGTTTTAAGATAAAACTGAAATAAAATGCACCCTATAGATGTGAATGAACAACCTCATTATGTATTGGCATGGGACGTTTCCCACACAAACATACGCTTATAAGCATATGGTCAGTCTTCCTTTCTATGGGACCTGTTTTGTCATGGTTTTTACAATGTGCGGAAAAACTGTGACAAGAAACGCCTAGTGCAGCCTTGTCCTTGAAATCCCACTGTCTACAACATGCTAAAAATGAAAAACCAAGTGTGAATAACCCCTTTAACTGTCTCTATCCTGTTTTCACTATTTATTTGGTTTTGTTTCTGTTGTTCTTTTCCTCATCCTTTCATTAGCTGCTTTTAACTTTGTTATATTACTTGTGTGATTTGAGCAAGCACATTGACATCGGAGGGTTTTTTCATCAAAAATAAAGATCTGCCCTACATTAAATGGTATTATTACATATACATGAATTTTTATGCTTCTTGTGGTTTTAGTTCATCAACATTGAATGATTTTGTTTTGCAGTGACTATACTGTGTAAAGCTGTCATTACTGAAGGACCAATCACCAGAGAAAGACTATTGCTGTTTGGATTGAAATGGCAGTTCGTCCTGTGGAGGTAAAAATGTCCAAACTAGACTTTCTGTGGCACTTGAATATGAATTTGAATGTGGATTATCTAAGATTCTGTAAAAAAAAAATGGTAGTACTTAACAGATTAAGTGATGGCTGCAACTACAGAGAAGAAAAACAAATTCACAATAATATACATTAGGAATGTAACTTCAAAGTTAACATCAGTGCTATTTAGGAATAACTGGCATGCTAATCAAATGGGAATTTTTCTTTTTCTGCTAGTCCGCTAACTGGTTGTACCTATAGTAAGTACAGTTACCTGTACCTGTCAGTTTGCCTTTAAATTGCTGCTATTCAGTTACATTTACCTGATTTTTCAGATCAGTTCTTCTTGCTCCTCCCTTTTTTTTTTTTTTTAAATACTTCTGTAAACATCTCTACACTTCTTATAAGCAATAAGCCTGAATGATCAGGTATCCATGCTGCTAAGGGGCATCCAATCTCTGTCCTGTATACATCTGGGTGCTGTGCCCAGGGGATCCCCTGGCTCTCATGGTGTTTGCTGCTAACAGATGGGCGCTTGGATCAGTTTTCCAAATCCTGAATAATTTATTAGGAACAAAATAGTTGGGTCTGTGAACAGGTCCCTCCTTCCTCTTTCCTTTGTCTCTATAAAGTGCCATTGAGTGGTGGAGTTTCTAATTACAGGTCAGACAGGGCTGACCCTCCTTCCCGTCACACTGAGTTATTTATACACCTGAATTAAAGTGACGTTGCTTCTGATGGAAGAAGCGGATTTAATTCACCTTTTT
The DNA here is from genome assembly GCA_019650415.1 of Pipa parva. Lineage (NCBI taxonomy): Eukaryota > Metazoa > Chordata > Amphibia > Anura > Pipidae > Pipa > Pipa parva. Next base: position 4,687 of record WMED01026097.1, read on the forward strand.
TTGAAAAGGCTGCATTCAGTCAAACCCCGTGACCCAGTTTAGATTCAGAGATTGCTGGGGAGGGGCAAAACAGTAAATGGGCAGAAAGGGAGAGGGGGAGGGGGTTAAATTCTCATATCACTGTGATATACTGCTTTTGAGGAAATGTTTTAATTACAGAAATGCTTTAGTCATTTTATAAACAGGAGTAACATCAAAGACAGCATTTAGCCTGCACTGTACTTTCAGAAGTACCACCGCAATCATTAACATTTTCACTGCCAGGGGGACCTCATGTTAGAAATTACAGGTGACATATCAGATGATTCCATTTCAAAAGTTCCCCATGAGGTCCTTCCTATCATCTTTGTAAGTGACTAGAAATGGTCCCTAAAATATGAAAGTGCCAGGGGTCCATGAGCTGTGGGTGATTTGAGATCCCTGCAAGTGGCCTCCACAGCTTGTGCAGAGAGAGTGATAGATGGGAGGCGCTGGACTATGTGACTGGGTCTCTTTCCCAGCTCCTGTTTGCTCTTCGCTCCCATTGATCAGGCATGTGGAAACATTCCGTCTCCTGCACTCCTATTGTCAGGCTCATGTTGCCAAGCTGCAGTTGCCCTCAATAACTTTTCCTCGACCCCCACCACTAACTTTTTCTATGAACCCCTGTCCAACTCTTAAAAGACAGTCACATTTGGATACTAAAAAAGAGAGAGCACTATCTAACTATATCTCACTAATAAACTGAATGTATCAAGTACATTAAACCCAAGAGAAAAATATAGAGTTCAGGGAGAAGAGTAAACAATGGGGAGAAGTTATTTAACAACCATATTTTATAAACTTTAAACTTAAATGCCAGGATTTCATTGAAAAATCTCATGTTGCCCTGCATACTAGGGCTTGAATGCCTGATGGGCCTAGCTGTTTGTGTGTCATTAATATCCTGAATTATTCCTATATACTGTACAAACCAAATTTCATACAGACATGATAGGGCCCTAGGGATTATTTCCCATAATGGCTCTGAGCATCCCTGTCTTAGGGATTTTATGAATCGGTATATGGGACAGGCCAAAGTGGGCTTGATGTATTTGTGGAAGTGGTTTATGGGGGGCTGTTGCTTGCTCAGTGAGTTTGAAGGACACTGGAAGTGCTGAGCTCAGCTGATTAGCATAACAATCCCTGCAGATCCTCTTCATCCTGCACTAACGCCAGGCTTTTCAATCCAATTTCCAGCCTCCTTCTTTAGCTGATTACATCAACGGGGAGGAGGGGACTGACCTTAAATCAATGCAGCATCTCTACAAACAAAGTATATAGGTCACTGTGAGATGGATGGAAGCCGCTTGTCATATAGTGATACAGAAAAACTGTGTTTCAGAAATGTCAGTAAATGGCGGGGTTGGGGGGAAAGTGTAAGTATGTTTAGGTGTGTTAACAAACCATAATGTTAGTGTATGGCAAGGTGCCTGCGCAGGTAATGACATGGGCCCTTGTTCATTAAATGCAGCCTAGATTATCATTTTGACAAGACTAAATGATTTGACCTCTGTCTAATGGAATCTGTTTGATATTGTGTTCATTTCCATGACATTCAGTACACCAGAAACATTTTATGGTAGTCAACTGAAAATATTGGTCATTTGAAACATGATGATATATCAACCATTAAAAAACATTAAGTTTACATGGAGTTTGTACAGCTGTGGTACAATTCTTGATACACAGATGTTCAGCTAGCGGCCACCCAGCTTTGGTTGAACTGCCCCCAGCTTCCTATCAGGGGATGCTGGGATTTGTAGTTCAGCAAACACATAAGAGACTCAGGTTGGACATTCATGCCTAAACTCATGATTATTCTTGATTTTTAGCATTTATTGGATTTTTTGTGTGAAATTTAAATCCTGACACTTTAGCAAAGGCTCCCCCACCTGTGACTCAATGAATTCCTGTGAATGTGTCTCTGCTTCCCACATGAGCTCACAAAGCCCTCCCTGCTCTTGTTGGCTGGAATAAAAGCTTCTATTCAGGCCCTCCCTGTAATCTCGGCAGGTCCTTCTCACCCTCTGGAATTCTTATGCGAGGCACGAGTTAAATTCAGCCAGCTTAGCTTAGCAAGGGCTAGAAAGAAAGCAGCATGTTTGGAGTGACCTGTTAGCAGGACATCCAATAAACCACCTCTACTGACACTGTCTCTCAGCAATAGAGTACTCATACAGAAAGCAGGCCACTGTGTATGGATAAGGGGCCCTTTTAGGGGTAGGTACCACAGCTCTCCTGAGTGAACGAAGGGTCATAATGGCAGTGGGTTTTATTATTAAGGACTCTTTCGCATCTGTAACTCAGTTGCATCTGCACAGTAGGTCCAACTGCTTGCATGCTAAGGCATCCCATTATTTACTATGACATTTGCATGTGCATAATCACACTATGTAATCAGTTTGTGTGAATGCAATTGCCATTTTAAACAATAACTAAAGCTATAAAAATCAGTCTCGAAGTTTATTTCTTTTCCTTTATGATAGCATTCATTCAAATAAAAAGTTAGCACTCCACTCCCCTGAAGTTATGATACTGAAGCAGTTGAGGCACACCTCCCCTCTTGCACCAGCAGTACACGCATGCACATATTGTTCCCCTGGTATTTTAAAGCATACACATTGGAAGGCTCTGATTGTTAAAAATCTTGCACATGTACATTCACATGCATAAGATCAGTGATAACATTGAATAACCTTACTGACAAAGCATTAGAACATCCTATAGAAAAGGAGCATTGGTAGTTTCCATTTAACCTATAAATAAAATGGTCTGTAGCAGTTGCAATTCAGAAACTAGATATCTGTATAGTGATATAACTTGAAAATCAACCAAAAAACATGGTAAAGTCAGCATTCAACATTCACAGCAGTCACATCATTCTCTGGAGATGTTAAAAGTCACCAAGCTTGTCTCCAGAGATGCATAGGCACTTTTTCACAACTGTTAATAGGTGTGCGACACATCATAATAAGGGCCAGCTTCCAAAAAATAATCTGAATGGCTGTGAAGCAGGTAAGCATTCTAAACTTACAACATGTTTTTACTTTAACTGCCTGTTGGAGTCTTGGCAAGACTTGTGCTGTTCTTCTGCTCTCAATATAAGAATGTGGTACAGTACAGGCATGTTTTGTTGAAAATTTTCTTCTTAAACAATGGGATACATTTGTCTGTGAGCAGTTAAATCTACTGAGTAGGTCTGACTGAGTTGCAGATGTGTAATTCCATAGTAGATTTACTATTTGTCTAACCCTCAATACATTCCTAGGCTATCATAGGATCCTGGGAGTTGGTGTTTAACCAAAACTACGAAGTGAAAATATGGATTCTATCAGTATTTAGGTGTGTTTCTAGGAAATAGGCAATCCTACATTCGGAAATTAGAGGATAAACAGTTGAATATAAAACTGTTTCTTTTAAAAGTATTTCTCACATAGAATGTATTTCCCTGACCCCCTTTGCCTGTGTCAATGACTTGGAGTGAGCCATCCATCCATCTCAGCTACCTATAGGCACAAGTTTTTTGTGGAAAGGAAATTCAGCACTGCCAATAACCTTACCTCTTCCCTTTATTTTTGATTCTTGCAGATGCAGTAGTGTCTGTCAAAGATGGTAAAACCACTTGTTTTTTCAAAGGTAGCTAGAATTCCATTATGGTATGGAAGAAACACTGTAATACATAATTATTCCAGTTTTTCATACACAATTCAAAAGAAACTGGAAATGATGATTGGTATTAATTTGTATAGTTGGTAGTTTGTTCTGTTCTCTTCTGTTCTGTTCAAAATACTTTAGGTGTTGACCAATCATAATTCTAATCAAACACTTGAAGATTTAACTAGTATACCTAGAAGGCTGTTAAATGAATAGATGAATCTAGACAACTGCATGGACGAGGAGGGTGTCAAACATTAATATAGATTTAGTAGTAGTTTTTTGAGAATTTCTTGGACATTTGACTTGTGTATAAATATCCCCATAAATTTGGGAATGTTTATTCCTTCTCATGGGCTCAACAATCTTCTAAATACTTCATCAAAAAAGACAAATAAGTAGGTGTATAGGATTATAATTTATATTTTCTTTTCAAATGCATTGCTTACTATATGATACCCCAGTAAATTCCCTGGGATATAACTATAAAGAAATGGCTTTCTAAAGTTACCAGATACATCAGAAACATCTAATGCATTTTTTAACTGGGAGTATTTCAGTTGTTTGCAAACAGACGACACTCAAAACAAATAAATGATAGGAATTAGGAATTTCTTATCTGTCTATGAATTTTACTTACTAAATTAAAGTGCACCTGTCACCTGAAAACTCAGTTTAGGTTTTACTAATGAAATAAACGTTTTTGTAAATATAAGGTATATGTATTAAAAAAAATAATACCTTTATACAGCGTTTATACAGCTACAGGGAAGATGACAGAGAGAAATGCTGTATAAAGTAACATTTTTTAAATACACATATTTACAAAAACGTTTATTTCATTAGTAAAAACTAAATTAGTATTAGTTTTGAGGTGACAGGTACACTTTAATATTATATCACACAATTTTGCACATTTACTAAAGTCAAACACCTTTTTTGACTAGTAAATGCAGGAAAAACAGCCGGTATTTAACGATATCATTGTTTTCTCTTATCTACTAAGCTGGTCACAAACTTTTTTAAAAAGTACAGGGAAACAAAAATTGACAGCAAAATGTGGTAAAATTAATCGATATGGTTGAATTGGTCTTAGTAAAAATGCCCCTTAAAATGTTTTTATTAGGTGAGAGGAGCCTGGTTTTAAGACATATACACAGCCATTTGGGGGATTATTTGGCAGAAGATATTTGAAAAATGTTACCACTGTGAATTTTCAGTACCATCCTTTTTTGCTGCTGCAACTTTTTGAATATGGGTTTTCATTTTTTCATTTGAGTTCCCTAAAACTGGTATAAACTGGTATTTGCTGTTATAAAATTGAAAAATATATGAATAATACACATAAATGTTTTGATTTCCATATATCTTAAAGTACAACTGTCACCTCAAAACTAATACTATTTTAGGTTTTACTAATGAAATAAACTTTTTTGTAAATATATATGTATTTTAAAAACATGTACCTTTATACAGCATTTCTCTCTGTCATCTTCCCTGTCAGCCTGCCTTTTCTTTTCCGAGTTGGGTTGGGCAGGGCTAAATGATGATTGACATTATAGCTCCTCCAATCAGATCCCTGTTAGATCGTTATTTAAGGGATCTGATTGGAGGAGCTATAATGTCAATCATTATTTAACCCTGCCCAACCCAACTCGGGAAAGGAAAGTTTGGCTGACAGGGAAGATGACAGAGAGAAATGCTGTTTAAAGGCACATTTTTTAAAATACATATATATTTACAAAATGTTTATTTCATTAGTAAAACCTAAATTAGTATTAGAATTTTCAGGTGACAGGTGCACTTCTTTTTTTTTTTTTTTTTTAATAAAAATTTGAAAATCATAAAGGAAATAAGAAAAATACAAATAAAAAACTTTTTTTAGAAACTTTAGAACTGTTCTCCCGTGGAGAGGGTAATAGTGAACAGTGTCTCATGGCATTGGAAAACAAAAATGCAGGCTCATCCATTAAAGGAGTTCTAAAGTAAAAAAATATAAAAGGACAGTTAAAATACTTACCTTATACAGAGCCAATTGATTACAGTAACAGCATGAGCTGTGCTGTAAATAGCTGGCAGCCAAAGCTTCCCCCGACACCTCCTTCACAGCTTCACAGTCAGCCAGCTTGCAGCTCCTCCTTCCTGCTTCACCAGCTTCTACATCATCACGCTCATTGCGGGGAGTGTTCTCATTGGCCCCCGACAATGAACATGATGATGTTTAAGCCTTGAAACACCTGAGGTGAAGCAAGGTGGGAGGAGCTGCGCCGCTTGCTGCCAGTCAGACAGCGCTGTTAAGAATGATCGGCTGTCGGCTAATTACAGCACAGCTCATGTTGTGACTGTAATCATTTGGCTTTGTAAAAGGTAAGTATTTTAACTGTCCTTTTTTATTTTTTACTTTAGTTCTCCTGTCAAAAAGACAGTCACCTTATCCTCTCACTCATAATGTTTGTCTCTTTTTACTAAATACTACAGTCATGGCCAAAAGTTTTGAGAATGACACAAATATCATATTTTCACATG
>WMED01026098.1:0-10887 GCA_019650415.1 Pipa parva
CCCAGACTCTACCTCCAGCGGCCCCTGGGTAAATTGAGTTTGAGACCCCTGCTCTAGAGGAAGGTTCGGCAACCTTTAAGGCTGAGAGAGCCATATACGTGCGGCTCTCTCAGCCCTTTTGAATCCGGAGCCGCTGAAATCACATAGGTGACGTCAGCAGCTCCGGATTGGCTAGAAACCTGGAAGCCGTTGACATCATGGCTCTGGATTGGATAGCAACCCAGAAGCGCTGAGAGAGCTTTGTCTCTCTACAGTGCTTGCCGGCGATTAGCAAGCAGACTGTAACGAGCGGTGCTTGCATGTGAGCATCCACTCGTTACAGTCAAAGAGCCAGATATGGCCATCAAAAGAGCCACATCTGGCTCAAGAGTGATAGGTTGCTGACCCCTGCTCTAGAGTAACATCACTCAGGGTATAGAATACAAGGAAAACACCCTCCACTTTGTTTAGAATCTTGATAGTGCCCAGTCTGGGTCACTACACTACATTTTAAATGAAAACCACTGGCTTCCTGAGTATTTGTTTTATGTGCAGGCACCACACCTGTGTCAGTGTTCAGTATCCCTTCAAATATAAGCAGGGCTTTCACACTAGAATTACAATCTTCTAACCTTGGCAGTGAAAATATAAGTGCTTCTTGCCAATAATAATATTATGTTTGATTTATGGGGTTTTTTTTTTTTATTGTCCAAGTGTAAATTGTAATAGGGTCCTAGATCTGAAACACTAAATTCATGAAATAAACAGCAAATGAATAATTATACTTCATATACATGAACTAAGTGCATCATCCTTTTGTTTTGTGCAGAACAATACAAATTATTTGACAAGCAATGCTGAGAAAACATAAGAAAAAGAAATACTTCCGACAGTGTTTCAACTTCAAGGATAAATACGGGGTAGAAAAAAAAACACAACAAAAGTGAATCAAGTACATTTTGCAGTGTCAGTTTTCGAAGTCACGAAATATTGGAAAATTAATAAGAGATGAAGAGAAAGTGAAGGTCTTACCAGTATCTTAGTTTAAATGAACATTAGTTTTTCTCACACACAGCAAAGTACACTTGCTTTGTTATTATAAATGGTTTTTAAATAAAAAAGAATAGCAATATGTTTGTGGTCCATTTTCCACATTCAACATTACAGCTCAGGGACTAGATAGAAGGGTTTTTAATGGACCTTTGTTTGTTGAGTAGGAATTAAGTTTGTTGCTGCAATGCATTCTTTTGGGGGTATGCATTATGGTAAGTGTCTTTTGCTGTAAGTGTGGGAGTCTGCACAATGCATGCTATGTAAAGAGTTATTGCCAGTATAAATCTTTCTCAGATGTTAAAAGCATGTGCTTGACTGAACAGCTATAAAACACACAAGCTGAAAGTCTAATAAGTAAGTTACTTCAGCACTAGAGAACTAAAGCTCATTAACACTAGAAGTAACATAGTAACATAGTTTATAAGGCTGAAAAAAGACACAAGTCCAGCCTGTCAATTCTTAAGTGGGGAATTCTGCAGTTTTACATCAGAATTCTGTTTTTGCACTGGTGCAATGTGCGGAAAAGCCAACAGGAAGCAGGAGGTAAAACAGCTTGGCCTGCTAGTGAGAGCAGGAGGTAAAACAGCTTGGCTTGCTAGTGAGAGCAGGAGGTAAAACAGCTTGGCTTGCTAGTGAGAGCAGGAGGTAAAACAGCTTGGCTTGCTAGTGAGAGCAGGAGGTAAAACAGCTTGGCCTGCTATTGAGAGCAGGAGGAAGCACTGAAGCCAATAAACCCTATAGGTAAGTATTTCACCATCCCCACTTGAGAATTCCTTCTAGTTTTAACAAGCTTTAGTTCTCCTTTAAACATGTAGTTAGCACTGCCGACACCATCATACTATTCTTACATGACACTTTAAAGCAATAATAAAACTCTAATCATTTCCAGCCAAAACTTGTCTTAGCTGTTTCTTTCACTATAAAGTATCTCTATACAGCAGGGTTTTTTTTTTTAAGGTTTGTAATTAGAGAAATGGTCTATTTGATTATAATTTTAAGTGGTGTAGAGCCTTCCAGATACCACCTCTCAGAAGATTCACGTTTGCTATTTGGCACTGAATCTGAGTGACTTGTCGTTATACAATAGTTCTCATTTAAGTGAGGGAGAGAATCCAAGATTGTAAGGAATTTAAAGGCAATGCTCTCTGGGAAACATATGTAAATTAACTTCTCATAAAGGAGTACTAAAGGCTCATTCATTCCAATAGGGTAGGGGGAGAAATACTTCCTAGTAAGGTATGTAGGGGGTTATTCACTAAGCAATAACCCCCTTATTCTCTAGTGCTGCTTCCTGCTCTCTGCAGCTTGACAATGCCTTCTGCTCTTGACAAGCACTGCCATCCTCTTTGCCTCCTGTTCCTGTGTGCCTCGGCAAATAGAGCAATCGCAGTAGCAGTTTTATTAGCAATATCCTTTTTCGATGAAAAAACTTTCTTGACTGTGGCTAAAAGACAGGACTAGCTCCATAAGAAATAATGTTTACACCTGCCTAAGGCAGGTGAACACTTTTGGGTGAGAAAATTTGCTTTGAACAGATTAGTAAATAGGTGACAATGAAGATAGAGATAAAAATATGCTGTATCTCCATTGTTACATAGCTGAAATACTTTTTGACATGTGTAAATATCCTGTATGTGAAAGATAGTATAGCAATATTTATGTCTCCTTTTCCTTTTTTAATGGATAACCTTGTTAGCAAGAGGATTTTGTTAAGTTATTCACTAAGGTGCGAATTCGACTGTCGAAGTCACAAACAGCGGATTTCCATAACAAATCCATGATAATATTCTCATTATAAAGATGGGATTGCGACAGTAGCAGTCTATTGCGACTGTCTTTATCTGGTGAATTCGCACTTATACGTAACAATTCAGACTTTAGTGAATAACCCCCTTAGAATGTCCGTAGCTGAATACATATTTCTTCTTTTTTGCATTTTAGATCATGTTTAATGATGAATAGAGCTTGATGCTTGATTTACTAATTGGATAAATAAAGGTCTAAGTGAAAATGTCAAGTGGCTAGAATTCCTCCCTGTTTTAGCAGCAATTTGGGTCCCCATTGTGATTAATAAAATGATTCACCAATATAATCACCAAAAAAAACACCAATAATCTGGGAGTAGTTATTTTTTAGTTTTATAACCCCCATCCACTTCAGAACCTCTTATACCAGTTTATTTAAAAGCATATGAATTGTATTATTTATTTCAAAGTAAAACATATTCCCTCATCTGAAATTAAAAGTTACCTATGCATTCATCTTCTTCAGTATATTTTAGGATATGGAGAAACATGGAAAGCAACAAGGTGTGGCTTGCCCAGAATATCTTTCAGTGCTGATTTGAAAAGATTAAAATCCATCTTTTTGAATTCACTTTCAAGTAAAACATGGTCATAATATATTTATGCTTGGAGATCTTGGGAGACTTTCAAAGCATGTAATGAAATGTCAAAACTCTTGAATGAAACAGATATATTTTCTTTGTTCTTGTTGGAGCAGAGTCAAATTCAACATAACATTTTAGAAATGGAAAATAAAGTTGCAGGAGTTTGTATGACTTTACCAAAGTTTACAGCAGATTTTGAAAGGCTTACCTATCAAGATCATGGATTAATACTGCTGCTGCAGAGTCTGTTTTTTGTCAGGGGGTATGTATTATTACTTTGCATGCTGAGCGCTGAAAAGTGACAACCCATTATTAATGCTGTTCTACCAGAGATCATGATCTTATAGATCTAGCAGAAATCAATTTTTGTCCCAACATGACCCACATTGTTACTGCACCTACATTTAGGGGACAAATATATTTTTTAGGGAAGATCATTATCACTCTTAAGGCATGTAAAACACCAGCCAATTGTCAGTATATATGGAGAAGCGAATGCCTTACAACATCCTAACTGTTGGACAGATTTGACTTCACTAATAAGAGCAATGAGATGGCAAATAGAACAGTGACCAACTCCTGGAACATGACAGTTCCCATTTAACAAACAGGGTTATCCTAGAATAGCTTTTATTCATTTAGAAGATATAGATTGTGGTTTAATGAACACTGCTGATTCTAATAGAGAAATGGCTTGCATTGGTTGGTTATTAGGCCATAGCCACACTGGCTGTTTGCTAGCTGAGCTGTTTTTAATCAGGTTCATTATTGTCTATGGGGCAAAACAAAATAGCCTGTGTGGAATATCTCACAGGAAAGATCTGAATCAGTAATTTAGGGAATTGTAGAAACAATGATTCATTCTATGAATACATTTTAAAAATGAACATGCTTACTAATATCCAATGTAGCTGGGCAGTCCAGGAGCAATATACTCTGATTAATGGGACTAGGATTTTTTTTTTCTTATATTGGTCTGCAGTATGCCATTAAGAAAACAATTCAATTAATGGAGGAGATCAAGCTCAATTTAAAGTGAAGTGGATATTCACCTTAATTATATGTTTTAACTTGTTGTAGACACCAGTTTCTTAGGAGGAATTGCAAATCTTCTTCATTTTTTTTTATTTTAAGATCAACATGCCTATTAGATAAGCTTTATATTTCTTATTCTGTGCAACATTTTCTTATTAGGATTTTAGCTCTGGAGATCTTGAGTTTATGGTACTCTGCTGATAAGAGTAAACGCTGTCTCATCCAAGGGTAAAATAAATAGTTTGGAATACCTATTTCTTGTCAATTTACTTTGTTTCAATTGATGGATTTGTGGTCATATGATTGAAGACATCTCAGCCATTTTTTCTACAAGTCAGTTCTCAGTGTTTGGTCAATTCATTATTATTGATTGATTTTTCCTATGTGCACTAATCCTTAACCCATTACGCTATTCACAATGATATCATTATCATGCATTCTTTCAAAAAAGTTTCCTTTTAAATTCACCTAAATAAACATAATCTAACACTGTATATCTTCTGTCAGTTAAAGGAAACATGCCTGTATTAAACATTGTGTATTTACAGTATTTAGTATATAACAATAATACACAGTATTTTGAAACAAGTTAAAACCAAGAAACCACACTCAATATAACAATAATGCACAATAACTATTCTCTTTTTCATGGCAATACATAGTACAAATCTTGTTACAATTCTTCATATTAGAAGAAAAAATCACTATGAGATTTGTATGTTTATTTATTTATATAGCGCTATAATATTTTACTTTACAGAGATTCATCAGTCCAACACATATAGACAGACACAGATGTATGTTTTTGGATTGTGGGAGGAGACCCATGCAAGTGCGGGGAAAATATACAAACTCCATGTAGATGAAGTCCAGGATGGAACTAAACCCAGAACCCAGTGCTGCAAGGCAGCAGTGTTAACCACTGCCCATGACATGACATATCCATGTTGCGTGATTGAAAGTATCAGGAAATACCAGACTGCCTGAATGTGTATCACAAGCTTAATGCGACTTGAATTTCCATGACATGTTTATGTCAAACAGCCCTAAAACATTGTATGATTTTGGAAGTGTCACAACACTTAGCCAAGCAATAAAAAGTATTGAATGTACATTTTGTTCATGTCGGTTTATCTATTTAAATATGATTTTTGTGGCAAGATGGAAAAATCTTATGTTAGGTCAAATGGTCAAATACAGATATATATTCATCCATTATTCTCACTTTGTATGAATTGGTACATTTATAAGGGCAAAATGCATTAAACTCAGAAAGATCACTCTCAAGCGCAGTCTTTCCGAGTTTAATCAATTTTGCCCTAGCATGCAATTTATGCTTTATAATAAGAGTATATATATATATATATATATCAAAGGGTTAGTCTCTCCTAGAGATTTGAAGGTCCTATTTTTTGTAGAAGAAACTTGATAACATGAAAAATGAATACTGAGGTAGACGCAATCAACTTGAGTGCACTAGCTGCACAACTGCATTCCTTTTTATCCGCACAGTTTGGAAAGCAAACAGGCACCTTTTGACAAACTGTTGTTCATTTTAGGCACATTGGATGCCGATACCAAGCAGAACAAATGTGAGGCAATAACTCAATGAAATATTCCTCTGTGTGCAGACATTAAAACATCCCATTCAGAGAACAATAAGCTATTTTCTGCTTTACAGTTCATCAACAAGATCATCATCAATCTGCCTATCCTCTGTGTAAAGAATATACCATTGCTCCTACATCAATCCACTAAGGCTTTATTTTAAGCAGAAGAAAAGTATTTTTAGTAATTTCTGACAAATGGATTACCTGGTTACTAGATTGTTATTAGACTGATTTGTACCATACAGCATTCAAGCTAGCTTAGGACCCCATCATTTTTTCATTTCATATTGGGATTTTAAAGTAATGTTTCCAGCAAAATGTTATGCAAATGAGACTCACCAAAAACAGAGACCATCCAAAACATTTTTCAGTGGTCTGTTTATACAGATACTCATGTGTTTCTTTCAAAATCAACTTGCTGAGTGTCAATTGTTCACCCTATAAAAATGACAGAACATTCAAATTGTCGCTTTTCTTCTGGAAAGGCTCATTGACAACAGGGTACCCGGGGAAATTTATTAAAAAATAGGTGATAATGACTGACCCCCTTACCCATGCCTCTTAGCCAAAGGCGGCAGGAATCACCACCCAGGAGGGGCCTAAAATTATAATTTAATATGAGGCCCATGTCCCTACCTAAGGGCCACAGTCCCCTAATATAACATGGAGTTAGGAGCCTTAGATTAATATCTTATTATCCCCCTTAGGCTACACTGCTGTTTTACACCACTTTCCTGTCAAGTATTATCAGGTACTAGCTGCTGTATAAATTGCTGTGAAACCAACTTGCTTTCAGTTGCAGTAATGCTGGCAAAGAGAGGAAAGATATCTGCAGCAGTACAGCTTCATGATTTTATTTCTTTTGGTGGTATGGCAATGATGGATGAGGATCCTTTCGGTCTACATCAGACTAAGACAGGAGATGATGAACTACGGTGTGGGTAAAGATGGATACCCTTACAATAGACTTTGTTGTAGGCAAAAGAGGATATAGTGCATTAAAGTCATGACCCCATCCAGGTCAGAAATGAAGACAACAGAGCAGAGAATTAGACATCTTTTTTTATTTACTACTTAACTTCAGTTACCCCAAATCTTAGGGGCTGAGGGTCACTACTCAAATTCCTGGTAGGAGGGTCTTGGGATGAGAGTTGTAATTAGATTTTATTGTAGGGGCATGGTCTTCATATGTAATTACATTTTAGGGCCTCCAAATAGTCATGTAGAGCTATAAATTTGTGTCTATTCTCCACTTCTCCGTGATCTCTTATTGAGCAAACTCTCCAAAGTGACCAATTCAGGCGGCTACCATAGTCAAAATCTTATGGAGATCTTCACACCATTTTGTTTGCACATGTACAGGTTCTTCTACTATTGACTAAGTGGAGGAGAGGGGGAAAGGTGCGAATATGACTAGATGAACTGCTCTGAATTCACCTGTTTGACTTCACCATTTCAGACTGGTGAATTGGAGGGTTGATGGCTATTCATTCATAAGTGACAGTGGTGACTGCAACTAAGTGACATGACCTAGGAACAAGGTGACATAGAAATACATAGAATGTTCACAGAATACAGTTAATGGGATATGATGAGACTGATGTCACTGCTCTTCACTTGTCAAATTCACCTCACTCCACATGACTTCTCATCCTACTCCTATTCACCTGACTACACCACACTACGCATCCAACAGTGATTGCCACTGTCCGAAGGTTCATCAAATATATTCACCATTTAGTCAATCCTAAGAAGCAAATTTGGTGACTCGAATTGTAGTGAGGTGAATTCGACAGGTGAATTTGTACTTCACTGAACAGAAATTATAAAACACAAACACTAGATGGCGCTAAAACAATGATAAAATGATGTACAGTATATAATATATAAATGCAAATAAAAAATGCACATTCATTAATACATGATTCTAAGCTCTTGAGAAAGCCACAAAGTCGGCGAAACGCGTTGAGCGAACAAGGGAGGAGACAACACAACACTGTTACACAGGTACCCGGTACATTTATGACCAGAGATGACTGCAAAATCCTGTTGCTAAATCATAGTGTCTTTATGAGGGAGAATACCTGTGAACATTGAAGTTGTTTTCCATTTTGGATGTGTACATGCTTTTAATCAAGAGAGTACCACGTGAGTGCATCTCTTACCCATTTTTAATCCATATACAATAAAAACGTTACTACTCTATATGGAGTTTTTCTCTTTCTCTCTATGCATTGGATCACTGTGAGTTGCTGCTCTCCTGTTGAAGTTGTCTGAGTGACATTGTGATATGCTGGCATTTATACAACGCTTGTTTTATTCCATTATCTGGTGAGAGTCCATTTAGATTAATACCACGTGGTGTTTATATAATTTTTTCATCACACACACTTTTTATATTGGCACGTTTGGGCTTTTTTAGTTTTATTAATTAAAATACAGGTTGCACTATGTTTATTTGCGCTTTTGCCAGAACATTCCCTGTTCCCTTCATCCGAATTTGTACTTCAGTCAATGAGGCCCTTAGGCTCTCTACCCTCTATTACCAGGGGGTCTGGAGATAAGGACGTGGGGCAGTGACTGACCAATTTGGTTGGACTGATACTAATCTGAACCACTCTTCTCTACTGAACAGTTTAATGCATTTAAAGTCATACAGACACCTGTGGGGTTTCTTCACTATTCTAGAAATCTCTGAAAGTCTTGTTTTTGTAATTATTGTCAGTTATTTCTGTGAGCTAAATAATATACCTGATTCCTGAAATGTAGAGGCTTACTGTATCAGAATATAGTGATCAGATTTTTCATTTTACTGGGAAAACATTTAAAATAACAACAATAATAAGAGTTAAAAGGATGCAAATGATTAAAAGGGTTGTCAGTGTAAGCTATAAAAAAAACCCATGCTGTATTTTGTATTTCTAAATGCAGTGTGCTTCTCACAGCCACCCATGCAGCATGTATATATTATAAATATTCAAATTAAAGGCAATGATTTGGTAACACTAGTAATAAATACCTACACACATTCACGGGGTTATTCACTAAAGTCCGAATTGTTGAGAATAGGTGCGAATTCGCCAGATAAAGACAGTCACAACAGGTTGCTGTTGTCGCAGTCGCGTCTTTATAATGAGAATATTGTCACAGTCGCGACTTTATTATGGAGAAATTGCAGCAATCTTAATATTAAAAAATTGTCACGACTTTACAATGGAGAAATTGTCGTGGATTTGCTATGGGAATCCGCTGTTTAAGAATTCAACAGTCGAATTCACACCTTGGTGAATAACCCCCTCAGTGTTCAAACCTGCATGTCTGAATAGAATATAGTATAGAATGATAGCACATAAGGCATATTTCATAATTCTACCTCTTTTAGGCTAATGTTCACATGTACAGAATAGTGTAGGTTCCCACCTCTAAAATTTACAGAGTGTGGAGCTTTGAAAGTCTGGCAAGGAGCATGAGCTGTACTACTGTGTATATCCACTATATGTCAGCAGTAATCTGACACGGAGCTTGACTGGTAGTACTGCATATATTCACTAGATGTCAGCAGTGAGCTACTGGAACACAGTATCACCGGTAGTACTGTGTATATCCACTAGATGTCAGCTGTAAGTCTGGCAAGGAACATAACTTGTACTACTGCGTATATCCACTAGATGTCAGTACACGTAAATACCCATATTCGCGTCCTTTAGTGACTCCGCTAATTCAACAATCTCTGAGATGTGACAAATTCACAACCAACTTTTTTTTTTATATAGCGTTACTTTATTACACAGCACTTTACAGAGGTTCGTCATTCACTTCAGTCCCTGCCTCATGGAGCTTACAATCCAGTTTCCCTATTCAGTCACACAGATGTATGTTTTTGAATTGTGGGAAGAAACCAGAGTGCCCAGAGGAAACCCACACAGGTGTAGAGAGAACATACAAACTCCATGCAGGTGAAGTCCAGGGTGGAATTGAACCCAGCACTGCAAGGCAGCAGTACTAACCACTGAGCCACCACACTGCCCAATTGTGAAGCTTACTCCAGTTTCGGACATACGGAGCTCTTTGCATCACTTTGTGTGTACGTACACAGGTAATTTGGATATTCTGCATGCGATGGAGTCTGTCGAAGGAGCAGATTCTGCAAAATGTACTGCTCCAAATTCACCTGTTTGTCTTCACCAGATCAGAGTGATGAATTGAGGGGTTGATGACAGGGCCCCAGTGTTGTGTAAAGGTGACTATTCACTGAATACTAACAATGGCGACTGAGACTAAACATGAACTAAACACAAGATGACATAAAAATAAGTATATTTCACTTATATACAGTTAGTGGGATATGATGAGACTGACGTCACTGCCCTTCACTGGAGGAGTTCTCCTCACACTGCATGACTTCTCATTCTACTGTTGTCCGACTGACTGCTGCACAATGCATGCAACAGCGTCTGTCACTGTCCACTGCTTCACGAATAAGGAAAAGTGTATTCACGACTTACTAATCGTATTGACACGAACAGACGTGAAGTTACTACTGCAAGGCGAATTCTGCCTTTATTGAATGACCCCCTAAAGGTCAAATAACATTTTCTAGAAAATTACAAAATGGTACAAAACATTAAAGGATACATTAATAATATGGTTAAATTGAAATTTGAATGTTTCTGCGGAAATATGTTCCACCTGGAGTAACAATTTTGTAAGACCTTTGCTCAGTTGTTGGTTCTACAATGACTGCTGACTGCCAACTTTGGAAGGTTTGCATCCTAACTCTGTCTCCCCTTTTGAAGATTGGCAAATCTTTTGCACCTTGGT
>WMED01026100.1:0-10887 GCA_019650415.1 Pipa parva
CAAACATGCCAAAAAACAGGAAATGAGGAAGGGGGCAAACACTTTTTCACACCACTGTATGTCTCTAAAGGATAGGAGACTATTACTAGGACACTTAACAAATGACTTTTTTTTTTAAAGCTAAGTAGTGGAACTTTAAAAACATTTTTTCAATGTCACAGGTCTTGCCTGCTCATCATACAGGCAAAGACAAAATCTATACATTAAGTTTTAGCAAAGTACACTTTAGTCCTATCTCTTGACACACAAAAACCATTAAACAGGCTAAACTGGACATATATGTACAAAGTCCTAAATAAATGCAAAATACCTCTCCAGTTTCTAATGGGGGGGCTAACATCTGAATTAATAGATATCAGAGGAGGAACTAGACAAGGGTGTCCACTATCCCTCTGATATTCGTTTTATCCCTCGAACTCTTAGCCCAGTATATAAGAGCTCACCCAGATGTGGAGGGTATAAAAATGAAAAATACAACCCACAAGATAGGTCTGTTTGCTGACGACATATTCCTGACATTAACAAAACCCTGCATAACCATCCCAAACCTATTCAAAGCTCTCCATTCATTTCAGGATATATCAGGCTACAAAATCAACTCATCAAAATCGCAAGCCTTACCCATAAAGATGCCAGAATCTGACATATCCTTACTATAAACAAATTTCAAATGGCAACCAAACTCCTTAAAATACATTTGACAACTTCCTTTAGCTCCATATACAACGCAAACTATCCGCCACTAATACAACTTAAAAAAGACCTTACCTTTTGGCAATCTTTCAATCTATTATGGTTTGGCAGAATTGCAGCAATCAAAATGACACTACTCCCAAGAATATTATATTACTTTACGACACTGCCTATTCAATTTCTGGAAAAAATAGCACAAGCCCTCCAAAAAAGCAATCGCAAACTTTATCAGGGAAGGCAAAAAGCCACACATACAAACCTCCATCCTTATGAAACCAAAAACCATAAGCGGCCTAGGAGGCCCACATATTTATAGATATTATATTTGCAGTAGACTAGCCTCAATAATCTACACACATAGAAAAAGAAAACCAATATGGCTTCAAATAGAAGACTCCTACTTAACCCCTTACAACAGTAAGGATTTGATATGGACATCACAAAAAGAACGTACATTACCAATTACCGTCCCACCAACAACTGAATTGATGTTGAAAAATTGGGACAGCTGGACTAGGCGTTTCAAACTGAAATCCTCCCCACCACTATACACAAGCATAATAGGAAACAAAAATTTCCCCCAGGCCAAGACACAAACAACTTTAAAAAATGGATCGACGCTGACCTAACAAACATCATTATATTCACCTGAGACAACACATTCCAAACCTTCAATAATATACAAAATGAGTACAACATTCCAAAAGAAAACCTTTTCCAATATCTCCAGATAAGACACTTTTATAATTCACCAAATAAAAATAAGGAAAAAATCACACCCACTTTTTTAAAAAAAATCTGCTGGCACTCCACAGAGGACCAAAAATTAATAACATCTCTCTACGAATCACTTTCAAAGACCACCACTCAACTCCAATGTCAATACATGATAAAATGGAGTGAAGACCTAAACACAGAAATCCCAGAAGAGACATGGTCAAAAATCTGGCAAAATGCTAACAGATAATCTATCTGTGTAATAACAAAGAAAAATCCTATAAAATCATCTACAGGTAGTACCTGACTCCATGAAGGCTAGCTGCTGTTTACAAAAACCAATCTCTATCAAATTGCTTCAGAGGATGTACAGAAACAGGATCAATGTTGCACATTTGGTGGCCTTGTCCAATTGTACAAACCTTTTGGAGACAAATCCTAACCTTATTAAATAAAGTATTTCAAAGCCAAATAACTGAACCCATTAACTTTCCTACTTTGAACCAAAATTCCTCAGTTAGACACAAAACAAGAACAGAGACTAGCATCTTACATATGCAACGCAGCCAAAACTCAATTGCAACTAACTGGAAAAAAAAATAGATCTTCCTAATACAACTCACCTAATCCCCAAAATCAACTCAGTAAAAGCAATGGAACTTATAAGAGCTCACACATAAAACAAGGAATGCCTCTGGTTTCAGTGGAATACTTTTATAGATTCACAACCAACCAATGAACAATACGACAGACTTAAATCTCAATAGTTAAGGATGCTTCTATCACAACCTTCCCTCATCTCCAACCCAAGACGATCCCTCCCCCCCACCCTTCTTACTCTCCCTCCCTCCCCAGAACATACAAAACTATAATAAAACCTCATTTATCTACAACAAAGTTACCCCTCACCACACAAAACAATGTGTAACTAATTGAATTTTCTGACCACTTAATACTGTAATCAATATGTTTTACTCCATTATTAAGCAAAATGTATACTAAAAATGGAAAAAGGTTATTTTCAATACAAACTACATGTAATTGTTTTTAATAATATAATAAAAATTTTAAATAAAAAAAAAAAAAAGTTTTAGCAAAGTAATAAGTGGTCAGTCATGCCAATTGGCATAGTAACTATTAGTAAAGCCTCAGAACTTACCAACTGCTTTGTGCGCTCATAGCTAAAAAACTGAGGAAACACTGGCTCGATTTTCTCTGCTGACCACTTAAGCTTTCCATCACTGATGTTTTCAAAGTCTTTCAGGCAAGAACGAAAATAATTGTAAGCATCACAGGTAATGTCCCTTTGTCTTAAAGTAAAATTAAATCTAAAATGTAAGGTGGAAACAAAGGCAATAATGAAAAATGAAGTGAGTTATAAACATTATAATAAGCATTTCATTGATTGTAGAATGAAACATAATGGGTATGTATGTAAAGTTAAATATTTTCACAAAGAATTATGCACCAGTAAAGTTACAATTCCATTTTGCAATGACACAACATCCTGCAGAGGATCATGGAATGAAGTTTCAAATTAAGTAGGCTAGGCTTTAGCTTTTATTAACCGTTTGCATAGAAAAATAGGCATGGTTCCCTGTGGGAGGATACTTCAGTCATATCTTCCCTAGCTATACTTATATGCTATGTAAAAACTACTTGGTGAGTAAAAATACTGGCCCCTATAGACAAGCTGGTACAGATGTCAAATCTCAACCATATTGAGCTTTAGTGGGATCAGCTTAATGGCAAGGTTAGAAGAAATGCCCTACAAGCCAGTCACATGTCTGGGAAGAGATACAGATGTCATTTGAAACAATGACAAACATCTGGAAAATGAAATCTGGTAAACAGCTACATGAAATAAAATAATATGGTAATAGATTGACTATATATTGACTACTACTTGTCTAGTCATTTTAATGATATTTTGATAAAAGAGAAGTATTCATTATTTCAAAATAGTTTCATGCATTTGTTCACAGTTTAAAAATTAATTGCAACCTATTGTGAACATGAAGAAGATCATGACGTTGAGTGTCAGAACAAGCTTGCATGTAAATTTATTCCAAAATAGTTTAATGCATTTGTTGACAGTTTAAAAATTAATTCCAACCTATTGTGAACATGAAGAAGATCATGACGTTGAGTGTCAGAACAAGTTTGCATGTAAATTTGATAGGAATTGTTTAATTAAAACCCACAAGTCAAGGTCATGATTGCATATACAATGTAAATATAAGAAAGATGATTCTTATAAAAAGCTTCATTAAGAGAAAGAGAAACATTATATGTGATAACAACAGGTTTCTGTTGCTTCGGTGAAGGTATAAAGGTATTTTATGAGGATTGTGTTATGGAGTGCTACCTTCTGGATCTTTAAATCATAAATAATGCAAAACAACCATACATTATTAGAAAAAGTACAGCAAAAAATAAATAGAATAAAGAAAAATTAGGAATAATTATGAACACAGGCATAACACATTTCAATTAAATCTTCAAAATTATTTTTAACGGATATATCAAATTGGCATTTTGTAACTTATCCAATTCTGAAGAAGACCATGTTGATATTAAAGGGGATATTTATAAAAGTGGAAAATGATGAAATGGTAAAGTATGGATTTCGACACAGAACCATTTTCAAACCAATTTGCTTATTTGAAAAATGTTTCCACTGAAGTTTTTTTTCATTATAACAGCAATTTAGAACAATGTAACACTGTATATAACATTGTGAACGCCTGGTTAATACAGTTATGTATGTATTACAAGACTTGTAATGAGGCAAGGAGTTATTACATTTCTCTATGTATGTATGTAAAATTGTGTTTCACAAAACAGGACTGTGTGCAACAGCGCTACAATAATATAAAACAATAATATGAAAACAATAGTCCCAAATGAAAATCCAAATAACAATTTGCGGTGCAGCTTCTTCTTATATAAAACAAGTGTGTGCCTTTAACACTGTGTTCATGAAGACCTTCGAGATACAACTTGTGAAAGAAGCGCAACATATATCGTACTAATAGTGCATTAAAAGTGGAATAAGAAAGTAAATATTCACAGAAACAACAAAAGTTCAAAGGAAATATCGTGATATGGTGTGTAAAGCTTGAAAGACACTATAAATAACCTAGTGATGTTTGTGTGAATCCTTAAATCAATATTTCAATCTGCTTACCAGATTGATAAAGTATGAAAGTGTTGTACAAAAATCACCTGGAGAGTACTTCAGAGGTGAATTCACCCTTTAGTTAATAAGGCCCTTATTCTCAATTAGTTTGTTTAGAACCTGGATTTTAAATAACTTAAAAATCTCAAAGGACTGCTAAACATAGAAACAGCCAGAAAGTATCTCTTGACACATGATCTTTTCCTTAAGAAACCATTTATTGAAACCCAGTAAGTCTAAACTGACTCTTCTGCCTTCCTTTATTATACAGCTGTATATAAATGACACAAGCGAGGTCAAATAATCTAGCCTCTGAAAAAGTGTGAAATTTATGCAAATTGACTATTTACATTACCAATTCAAATATATAAATTAAATTTTATCAATTAAAGAAATGACACATTCACATATTGAAGTCCAGAAACGGTTATTGCTGTAAAATACCACAATACAAATAGAGATACTTAATTACCTTTTTTCAACTGTCAAATAAATAGTAATAAGATTTTTTGATGTATGGGAAATTCGATAGAGTGTCTTGAACAGTGCATCAGTTAGGTCGTCATCATAGAAAACTGGAAAACATAAGTATCAAAAGAGGTTTACCTCCATTTCTAGTACTACACTGTTATTTACTATTTATTATGTTCATTTATAAAGCAGCAACATCATCTGCAGTACTTTGCAGAGATTAGCCATTCATTTCACTTTCAGCCCCATGGAGCTTGCAATCTAGTTTCTCTAGGCAATCACACACAAGATCAAACCTAAAATAAGTACAATTTTGTCAGGCCACACTAAAACAAATGTGTTTTTGGATTATGGAAGGAAACTAGAGTATCCAGAGGAAATCCATGCAGTGTACAGTGAAAACAAACAAAGTACAGTGAAAACAAACAAACACCATGCAGATGATGTGCAGAGTGGTACTGAACCCAGGTTGCAGTGCTGAAAAAGCAGCAATCCTAGCCACTGTGCCAACGCGCTGCAAGCTTGATAAACTCCTACAATCTTGCTGTGAAACAGGCACACAAAAGCAGAGGGATATAAAAGCTCCTAGTGTAATATGTGCAAAGCATTTTGTGCACCCAGGTGTGACATGAGAAAACCATACTATTGGAGATAGAACCAGAGCATCTCAAACTGTTGGAAACAAGGTTATTTCTTACAAAATTACAGTGATAACATTGGGAGCAGAGTAAGCAGTGTATGTTTTGCCATGGGACACATACGGGTATCTATGTATGTGTGCCACTGGTTCCCTGACATCAGAAAGCTTAATCGTTGGCTTCTAATAAATACCATCAATGTGCAGATGGTATTAAGAATATGGTCCATATTTGATGGTTCCCCCCCTACTGTTGCAGTGCTTATGGAAGAATGTCTTAATATCTTAATAAACTTGTTCACGTCAATAAGATATTGTTAGTGGTTTTGTAGATACATAACAGTTTGTTAAAAAATATCTATTACATATACAGATACATTCTTAGTTTTCAGTTATCTGCTAATACTAAATCCCCTACCCATAGAGTAATGGTCAGTTAAAATGCTGGTACATGTTTTATAGTTACATCATACAAAACAATGGGATAGTGCGAGGTCTCTTTAACAAACACATATAACGTGGCTGCTATAAATATTGATAAAACATACAGAAAAAAAAAAATCATGATCGCAAATTTAAAGGTAACATTTTTACAAGAACAATACTGTTTGAAGAACTGCCATGCCAATCCACACGGGTAATATAGATATTGTTCCTTAAGGCAAAAAATCATTCAGGAGATCTCTGGCAGTGAATAAACCCTTATTAAAAGGAGCCAAACATGCTGAAAAGGCTGTTACAAAGGCATCATTGTTAAACGTGTGTAGCAATTTGGTTAATAGTAGAGAATACTTTCACAAGATACAGCAAAGCTGAAGCAATAGAGGTTAGCAGGCTGGGCTCTTCAAAAAATGACTTAAGTCTAGAAGGAATTGGGAGGATGAATGCAATAGGGTCTTATTCCTACCAAATGGGTGATCTCCAAGCCAAAGCCTCTCTTGAAAGCAAATTAATTATATATTGTACTGTACTTCAAAATGATCAGAGGCGAAATGCACAGCCAATTGTTCATTTTAAGCATGACATTTATTATCAGGTGCTTAACAACCTTTCGGGACTCCATCATAATGTATGGGTGATGGGAGTTGCATGTGGTCGACTGCTTTGAAAGTAGAGGCAGCAGCTAGCATGCCTCTAGGTATTGAACTCCCTGTAAGTTCTCTGTGTGCATTGATGCGGAGATAAGAAGCCATCATTTGGCTTTGATTAGGCTGGGTTCTGCACATAACTGCTGAACTGTAAATCTATTGCAATCCAGGGTTCATGAGCTCTCTCTCTCTTTCTCACCAGCCTTGCTTTGTGGGGACCAGAACACATTTGTCAGCTGTGATCATCCAGTAAGTCAAGCTTCACAGACAGGATAAGCAAGGGGTCCTTTTGGATGAACCAGAGACATCTACTTCTTGTGGTATTTACCACATTGTACCAGCTGGCGTAGTATGTGAAATTGTATGTATGTTAATTCTCATGAATAGATTTGATTTCCAATTGTAATATAAAATTAAGAATTGTGTGCGGGTACAA
This sequence comes from Pipa parva, assembly GCA_019650415.1. Classification (NCBI taxonomy): domain Eukaryota; kingdom Metazoa; phylum Chordata; class Amphibia; order Anura; family Pipidae; genus Pipa; species Pipa parva. Next base: position 7,224 of record WMED01026100.1, read on the forward strand.
ACTTTTTCTGACAATCAATAAAACACACCTAATAATGAAGCTCAGTATCACAAGGGTCAATAGGGCTATTATACAAGAGAAGAGGAAAAAAATCTTCTTTTATATCACAACAGTTTCAGAAAGTACATATTTCCATTGATCTACAGCATGTGCTGTACAATAAAGGTTTTTAATCAACAGAAGCATTGACACAGAGTTGGTGTAAAATAACTGCGCAAGTCATGGAAGATAACATGTCTGCAACGTGTCCAAATGAAAAGATTTAATCAATGTGTCTTGAAAGAATTCAACTTCAACAGTCAGCTGTTAAGGAAGACACTTGTAATTTAATCGATTCTGTAGTAAGCTTCCTGGTTGCCAGTGATTTATAACATTGATCAGATCAACAACTATGTAACATACATTCACATTATCAGCTGGCTGTAGAGATAACGAATCTACGAAGAAAGCGCAAACAATTCGCACTACATAGTGCATCAACCAGATAAACAAAATGTTGTAGTGATAGGACCCAAACAACCTTTCAAAGAATAAATGAGGAATGTGCAGTATAATGAAATCCTGTGAAAAACACCCCAACACGTAATCTTAAAGTAAAAATCAGTACTTTTCTCCTGAAGAAGCCGGACACCAGCGTAGGGTGGGCGAAACGCGTAGAGGTCTACGCCATACAGCAGACAGGTACAGCATACCGTTTATACATATGTGATTTACAAAAATTTTGACATTGTTTTGATGTATGCTTAAAAGTACCTGTCTGTTTTTTTCCTATTATCTGACACAGCACTTAGAAAGTGAATAGTCCTATGTGGGGTAGTTAAACACGCTTCATCACAGTCCAGTGCATGATTATATATGTATGTGACCCCCCTTTTTTGAAAGATTCCCAGTGTGGAATATAAGGACTTACACAGAATGTTGTACAGGAAGATGTTGTATTTTAAAGTCGACATTTGGTTTTAAAGAGATATTTTTGCGTTTTAATACAATAATAAATACATATATATTTTTATTTGGATTCCTGCTCGATCTTGATCCTTATATCGAGTCTTAACGTTTCCTGAGGGAGTGAGACATATATGTGGAGTGGTTTCCAACTGGATTGGAAGATTTAAAAAGGCATTTTTTGATATGCGCTTCCCCTTTGCAGTATCTGGTGAGCATAACTGACACAGTTGAGCTATGGGTGGAACACGTGTTGGGGTGTTTTTCACAGGATTTCATTATACTGCACATTCCTCATTTATTCTTTGAAAGGTTGTTTGGGTCCTATCACTACAACATTTTGTTTATCTGGTTGATGCACTATGTAGTGCGAATTGTTTGCGCTTTCTTCGTAGATTTGTTTTTTACACAGTGTGGAGGAGCAGGGTGTCAGGCGTACACCCAAGAAGAAGGGCTGCAAAATTCACATGTTTTGAAGAGGAATATTCACATGGGCATTATTTGGACTTTTTCGGGACTGAGTTCACACATTTTTTATTTTTATTGTTTTTATATACATTTATTTCTTTTTGGGTATTTATTTGTATTATATCACTTTTCACATACAGAGTTTTTTGGCATTTGTGTGTTTATATATATATATATAGATTTTTTAGCGCATCCTGTTTTCACCAACTGCCGTTGGTTAATCACTGCTTTTGGTTGTAGAGATGTTATAAAACCTCATTGGAAGCACCAATTATTTGTATCCTTTGCTCAAGCTAAAAAAAAAAAAATGTCGGTCCATGATATTGTTTCTAAATGTATATTAAAGTATAGAGATGACTTGAAAAACTTTTAATAATTATGCAAATTCATCTTTGAAAGGAAACAGGCATAAATTAGAAAATGCAGCATAACGTAATGGATGCTTTATACTTCATCTTCAACAACAATGAGGGAAATGTACTATTTTTGTGAATTTAACTGGCACAGAAAAGAAGAAAAATATTATCTTTGTCTACTTTATACATGGATGATGACAAAATCTAGCGCTGGTAGCTCGCTGGCTCTTTTAAATAAGGACTAACTAGCAGAAAGTGAAACCAGAGAAAACCATTTCAATTAAAAGGGGGGCACTAATGTGTTATCAATAAGGTCTAAAATAGCAAGATTAGCATTCAAAAAATTCAAGTGTTACACATTTGTAAAAGATTCACTTTATGTGTCACTGATCTATTAGTCACTGAGAGATGGCATGAATAAGCAAGGAAGAGGAGAAACTATACTTTTTATTCACTGTTCTTTTATGGCTGGTCTGAAGATCTGTTCCTTTACCCAGTCCCATTACTATTAGTTGAGCTCTCTGTGGGTGACCATACATTGATGACTTGTAGAACGCTGCAAGTTGGCAATTCTAATTAAAAGTAATGGGCATGGATAATAGATTAGATTGGTTTGCTTTTTACCAGTGGTAAAAAGCCCAGTGGTCCCAAGAGTTATTGAGACCCTGGCCTTAGAAGCACTATTAAATAGAGTGTGCAGACAGTAACCTCCATAATATAACAAATTAATTTATGTAATATCAACCAGTGATTGGAATCATAATGTAGTGTCAAGGGCACACACAAATATATAAAAAGCTTCACTTGGGTTAACGTCTTGCTGTCAGCATGAAGCACAATCAGAAAAAACGTTACAGGACTGCCACTGCATTGAAGGTGCTTAACAATTCAGACCATCAGCAAACAGTATACTAAAATCAATGTTTCACAGGGGTCTTGAAATGTTGCTTTTGTTACATTATTTGCCGATAGTCTGAATAAACAGTTAAACACCTTAATTACTGTGTGGAATTTTTTTTTTATTATTGCGGCAGTGAAATAAAACAGAATGATGTGGCATTTTATGAAGAAAGTATAAAAAAACCCCCATAATATCTGAAACAAATAGGGAACCTACAGGGCAGAACTTACAGGGCACCCAATCACTATGGCTTAACATTTAGAAGAAATTTAAGAAAGCAAAATTCCAAGAGTACATCTGGAGAATCTACAGCTAAAATCTTGCCCTTGGGCCCTATCATCAATGGCCGCCCTAGACAATTACACAATTAAGAAAAATCAGAGATAGTGTGATATTCTATACCACCCTTGGTTTGCTGAGACCCAAGAGAAAATGAACAGGAAGTTTAGATGGTTCCAAGATAGTGAGTGTACCACCACACCTGGAACATATCCCAGTGTTTAGCTTAACAGGCTCACCCAATCTCTCTATCCCTAGTTATTTAGGATTGGGATACAATATGCTGTGCTTACGGCAATACAAAGGGGAATGGAAGATGGCAACAGTTTTTCAATTCCTACATATGACAATGTTCCTCTGTGTCTTCACTATTTATTTTAGACTGATACACTTTAAAGCAGCCATGACATAATAATGCAAATAACATTTAGGGGGGGGGGGAATTCACCATTGAGCGAAGTGAGCTCCGAATCCTTCGCCTCACTTCACACTGACTGTTATGCGCTCACTGATGTCCTGCACGCTGACATCAGCGAACACTTTAAAGGGATTCCAGTTTCGGTGAGGCAACTCTTTTGGTCTTGCCGAGACTGGAATCCCTTTAAAGCACTCGCTGATGTCAGCGTGCAGAATATCAGTGAGCGCATAACAGTCAGTGCGAAGTGAGGCGAAGGATTCGGAGCTCACTTTGCTCAATGGTGAATTCCCCCCTTAA
>WMED01026101.1:0-10887 GCA_019650415.1 Pipa parva
TGTATTATGCATTTGCAACACACATTACTTTTTATTAATCAGGCTGGACTGTTCTTTTAATTCCTACTGCTAAAGGCTTTTGGGGTTTTTTTATTTCATCACTACAAGCATATGTTCCATTTTCCTTTTCTTGAAAGTCCCAAAATGTCAAAAAAAGAGAAAAAAAATGTCACGACGGCTAATTTAGTCGTAGAAAGCCAATACGCTTAAAGATGGCTGCAGAGAGAAGGACAGCACCAAGCATTCCAAATTAGTCGTTCACATACAAAGATTCCATTTTTTACAGCGTAGGGATAACTGTTATGGCAATTCAAGAGGCAATTTTCTTTTTCGGGTAATTTAAAATTAATTTAATTTTTTTTAGTAAAACACTTTAAGAAACTGCTGTAAAATTTCTCTTCAAGCAGGTATAATGTTTCCAAATTTTAGCACTGAATGTTAGGATTCAGAAAGCTATTTCTGCCTTCTAGTAACATTTCATTGTCCGATATTATAATGAACTCTGCATACATTCTATAATGTAATCTTATAGAATTTTCTATACTATAATTACCTTCCCTTCACTTACTATCCTTTTTTTGCAGTATTCTTGACCTGGAATTACATCTAGTCAGCTGACGCCTAGTGGGCTGTTGATTGATTAGAGCTTAATTATAAAATTCAAGGCTAAGCAAATCCACAGCAAATGTTGATTAAGTGCTGTAATTAGCATTTGCATAAGATAAATAATGGGAGGGCACAAGTAGAAAGCTTGCAAAGCACATATTTCAGTTTGAACTAAATATATAAAAATAAATGAGGAGAATAATCCTAACAAAGATACCCTAAACATTAAAAGCTGGTGAACTTAATTCAGTTCATGAGCTGGCTTATTTTGTAAGGGTTATTCATCATGAATTCTCCTCCAGAAGTGAATTTGTGACACTTCATGACAATTCACCCATAATGCCACATTGTCAATTTTACATATTCACTAAATGGCCTATTCACTCAGCAATGCAGTTAATAGTAATTTCTGGGCATTGTCAGACACAGTCAGACACATAGTAGTGGTGGCAGTTGTTATGAATTCAACCAAAATGGGCATATTTTATTGCTTTGTATGTATGTATGTATGTATTATTTTATTTATAAAGTACCACAAATGTATGCAGTGCTGTACAATTTATCAATACAAATATAATACAGACATGGGAAAAGTGCATTAAACAATACAAGTATAATATCACAAGGATACACCACTTTAAGTGCCAGGTTGTGGTTGACACAAGAGGATGGAGGTCCCTGCCCCATAGAACTTACAGTCTAAATGGGAAGAAAACTTACATACACAAATAGGAGGGTAGTAACAGCTGTAACAATGTGCTGAAACAGAGGTCAGTAAATACAAATATTATGTACAGGTCAATAAATACAAATATTAAGCATAATTAATTAAGGATTAAATAAAATAAATACATTAAAAAAAATCAGTGATAAATATCAGTGCTGGTGCTCCAAAAGGTAGGATTTCAGTTTGGGTTTTAAAAGGGTGGAGGGAATGTTCCTTTTGAAGATAAAGGGGTATAGAGTTCCAGATGTATGGGGCAGAAAAAGAAAAAGCTTTGAGATGAGGAAGGGCAGTATTGGCGTGTGGCATGCAAAGTTGGTTGGTTTGGGAGGGGTGCAGTTGACTTTGAGGAATGTACGGGTATACGAGTGAGGAAATGTAGGGGGGGCAACAGAGTGAAGTGGCTTAAATGTCAAAAGGTGAACACTGCAAATGATTTGTTTGCTTACAGGGAGGCAAGGAGCAGAGAGGGATTGGGAGATTAGGTTGAGAATTCTGGCAGCAGAATTTAGAATAGACTGGAGAGGGGAGAGTTGGGAAGTTGGAAGGCCAGATAGAAGAACATTACAGTAGTCCAAGCAGGATAGGATGAGAGCATGCATGAGGGTGTTAGCAGTGGAGTGAGAGAGAAAGGGGCAGATCTTGGCTACATTGCAACTGAAAAATCGACAGGTTTTAGCAATGGTGGAGATGTGTTTAGAGAAGGAAAGAGCAGAGTCAAAAGTCACTCCAAGACAATGGATAGAGATTACAGGATTGATAATGGAAGCATCAGATGATATCATCTTTATATAAATCTGTTTAATGGAGACAATGTCAATAAACTCTTTATTAATGACAACATATTAGATATAGACAGGAGCTATCGTAATAAAGAGCAATTTCACCATTTTCTCACAATTTTGTCTCCAGTATTGTCTCCAGGCAACAAGGGCTTTATTGACTAAAGTCTGAATAGTTGTGTATAGCTCTGAATTCACATTTGATTGCCATTTCCCCATGTTCGCTTATTGATCAAATACTGCGAAGTGGAGAATACATGTTTAATTCGGGTGACTACAATAATCACAATCTTACAGAGCACTTCACATCACTTTGTATGCGCTTGCACAGATACTTTGACTATTGACCAAGTGGCGGAGTCTGTTGCAGTTGCTTGAATTCGACAAGGCGTAGTGCCCCAAATTCACCTGTTTGACTTTGCCACATCAGAGTGGCAAATTGAGGGGTTGATGACAGTGCTCCGGTGTGGCATAAGGCGACTATTCATTCAAAAGTAACAATGGTGACAGTGACTAAATTAGTCTAATACTTCACATAGGGACTAGGGACAAAGTAAAATAAAAACAAATGTATTATTCACTTATATACAGTTAGTGGGATATGGGGAGGATGACATCACTGCACTTCACTGGGGGAATTCACATCCCTCTGCATGACTTCACCACACAACGCATCTGACTGCATCTGTAGCAAAGTTGTTTAAGGGAAAGTTTAAGGGAAAGGGACAATACATTAGGCAGGGGTATAACTACAGTGTAACTACAGGGGATGAAGTAGATGGGATATAACTATACCAAACCCTTCAAGAGGCCCCTGTAGCTTCCTCATGTTCTTCAACCAGGATCCAGGTAAGTTACACTTTTTTGGTTTGAGAGACAGAGATGTGGGAGGGTACCAAGTCTGTATACTGTTGTGTACTCTCCTGATTGGATGGGGTCAGTCACTCCCCCACCCACTCATTACTTGTGGGGTTTAGAAAAAGGCTCTTTGTTTTTGCCAGCAAGTGTCAGCTAATTAAATGCCTAACTTTATTTAACTGCTGTCACTGAGGGAAGGATAACCCTGGCTAAACCCAGGGTGTGGATTTAATTTCTTCAACTTAAAACTCTTCAAACCTATCTGCACTTACCATTATAATAAAACTTTCCATATGGCTTTCTTTATGGTGTACCAGTTTGTCAAAACAAGAATTACTAGAGGATCTCAGATGCCATATGGGATGATGTGTGTGAGCAAATTAAGCTTTTCTACATCAAGCAGGGTCAACTGGGAAAGAGAAATAGCTCGATAAAGACAGTGGACTAAACGTTGCCTAATTTCTGATTTCCATAAATTTTAAATAATGAAATTAGATTTATTTCTTGATTGTGAGCTCTTTGGATGTTTATGATGGAAAACCTGTGATTTCTGTGGAATGCTGACAAATGGTCAGGACAGGCAGAAAGGTTCTTAGTTCTCAAGTGAGTGAGTGGGACAGGAAGTACACAGTACAGTATAACAATATTAAGCTGCAATCTATGTAACCTTTCATTTATTAAAATTCACATCTTCTCTTAAAGGAAATTCTATGATTGTGTAGCCAGGTGGACAGATATCTATTTCCCCATATCTAACTGTCCACTGTATCTTTAATAATGTTACAGGCAGTGTTTAAGTCACTGTTTAAGGATCTTTCCAAATAATATTGTGCTATGTAGTAAGTGAGTCTAGTCAGAACTCCAGGACCCCACCATGCTGGTGGTGGTACTTGGTGTATCAATTGGATCTTCCCTAAGATAAATCCTGTTATAGCTCATCTCAGAAGTGAGGCAGGATAAAAAATATAATTGGGTAGTCTGTCACCCCAGTAAGGAGTGTAGTAAGCCTGGTGTGCTCGGGTGTTCCTGTCCTTGACATGGACAGACGCCTAGGATAGGGAAGGCACCTACAGGGTAGTAGGGTAGTGACTTCAAGAAGGTCAGCCCTGGAGAATTCCTGGAGAGAAAGGAATTGAAATGTATGTAGTGGTTCCTAACCTTGCTACATTCTAAAGAACTTGGCAATGTTCTCCTGTGGATACTATGGATGGAATGGTGCTGGAACGTTGAAAGTAACTTTTGCATAAGGTGATGTTATTATTGGAATAAATAACAATACAAGCATAAATAGACAGGCGTAAGTAACATGCACATAGTCTTTTAGTGTTTTTTAACCTTTTTATATGACACTTGTTTTCTTTCTTTTGTTATATTTTTTTCACTATTAACAAATACATTTTAGTACTTTTTCATAATTTTGCAGTGTACGTGTTACTTAGGCCTGTCCGCTTGTGCTTGCATTGTTTTGTGTACTTTGTTCTAAGGCTTCAACATAGCACCTTACCCTACAGATACTATACTTGTCTCTATATAGTGTGCACACTCCCTCTCTGTTACCAATTAATGGAATAAGTCTCTTACCTCTGTTTTTTACTAGTTACTAAATAAACTGTCCACTGTTATTTTATGCAGAGAACCACTGGATCCCTGTTACTTTAATAAATCGATATGTGTACCACACACTTTTGCTGCATGTGTACCACTCTATCAAATAAGTGAGGTCTGTGTTGCTTCAAGCCTGGGTATGAAATGCTAATGCAGGAGTTAATGGCAGCATATTAACTATAGCGTTACAACTGTGTGCAATTAGGGCCCTTAAAACAGATCCCCTCATCTCATTTAAAAGCAAACTAATAATATTCACATGCTGCAGTGATGATTTGAAATGAGTTTAAAGGGGGTTATTCTCTAAAGTCTGAATTGTCACGTAAAGGTGTGAATTCTTTACTATGGAAATATTGTCGCAGTCGCGACTTTACAATGGTAGAATTGTTGCAGTCGCGGGTTTGCTATGGGAATCTGCTGTTTGAGAATTTGACAGTCAAATTCGGATAACCCCCTCTCTGCATGCCACATTTCCAGCTGTTTTAAGAAGCCATGCATCATGCATTTAAACTAATTTTGTCTCAGTAGTGCAGCTTGGGAATTTGAGGGGTCAACCCTACCTATAACACTATAACATAAACAGACCAGACCATTTCTAGAAACTGTTTTTTTTTCTTACAATTTTGTAGAATATCCATACTATTCATGCCAGCATTCCCATTTAAAAAGAAAGGCATTTGAACTATTCAGACTACAAGGCTGTATTAAAATCTCCTAAAACCCTTTCATAAAAATCTAAACAAAAGTATTCTGGGTGATACAATGGCACAAGAAAGAGCTGAAACTAGAAAAGAAATGAGTAAATCTGTTTTAGCGGCAATGCATATCAGGTGAAGAAAGTAAGATATTTAGCTGTTCAGTTTTAATAACTGGAGTTTAGGACACACTTTCTGTATATTCTTTATGGAAAACACCACAGAAACAATGGGACCAGGTGAGGTTAAATTGGTACAGATAACAATATGGCTGCTTTTAGTAAAGGTTAGAACAGACAGAAAGCAATATAAAGTTCAGGAATTTAACTTCAAACATAACATTTTTGCTTGTTCTGTATTTAAATACCTGCTATGTCAATCCAAATTTTGGAATTTTTTTTATATTTTTTTTTGGTGTTATTGGTCCATTCATTATATCATTTCCTTCCCCAGTCCAACTAACAGCAACAGTTATTTATATTAATTCTTACTTCATCACTTTTTGGGATGAGTTAAATTTCGGTCTTCTCCAGCCATATAGCCAATTAACTGGTTCAATGGCTTAAAACAGAAATCCATAAATCTAATCCATATAACTTGACCAGGATCAATACACAGAATTTTCCATGTAGGAGCTGAGCTCACTCAGTAGGTTAGGGTAGTTTTCTTCTCAAAATATCACAGCCATTCCAGTGAGAATATAAGATAACCATTGGCTATGGCTGTACAGTCAATAAAAATGCATTTATACACAATTTATATTCAATAAATAAATGGTTTTTCAATTACAGTACAAGAAGTTCAGTGTGACTCAGCATGCTTTCTTTCAAAAAGTTCATGTGCTTGACTGTAGACTTTAACATAATGCATCACTTGTAATGATATGTTTTCAGTGAACGGTCACAAATATGCTCGTTTTCAGCAGAAGGGCATGATTGCACAGTGCTGAGAAATAAACCATTATTGACAAGTCAGTGAAATAGCACAGATGAAAGTCATTGCAATTCTCGGCACATTTTGTATTATGTTTTTGTGTATAATGCTGTTTTTGACTATGATTCCCATAATCCTCTTTTGTCATCTGGAAGAAGAGTCATACATAAATATAGCTCACCCAGAACAGCACAATATTAAGGCAGTGGGGACAGTTGATAACAATAATATGGAAATGTCAGAGATTTTTCTGTGGTAACTACCAAAAAGTTAAAGAGAACAAGCAGAAAGTTTGACAACGAATGCAGTATGTTACTCATATTACATTGGCAGTATCAGTCAGTGAGCTGAAAGAGCTACCTCTCTTCGTGAATGCTGGGATCCCTCTCTACTCCAAGGGTCTACACCTTCCTCACTCCTGGTGGGCTAGTTGCCGCTACTCTGACTGCATTGGCAGATATCTACTGTGCCCTTTTCAATGAACTTTGCTACTACCTGGATGCATGTTCATGGAAATCGAGCCTGCAGTCAGCAGCAGCAGCGCCCAATGGCACGTCATGAAGCTTATTCATGAAAGTCAGCTGTTGTGTAAGGGTCCAAACTCATATTATTCCTCCACTTCTCCATATTCAGGTATTCAGCAAACTCCACTTCTATTTCCGTCAGACTTTGTGTCCATGGTAACATCTCTTTATAGAGCTTTTGTAGGGAATATTTGTGTAGTAGAGCTGTTACTCGCTTCATTTATGCATTGCCATCTTGTCATTTGGGGTTGGAGTGCTGTACAGGAGCTTTGCTCTTTTTTTAATTGGTTTTAACCTCCTTTTTGTATGTTACTTTTGTTATTAAACTTAAGCACTTATCATTATTTCCAGTGCCTTCTCACAAGAACTCCTTTTTTTTCTTGTTTTTGTTTCTACTTAATGCTACTTGTCCTTTAGCGCACCACCTTTATGTTACATACATGTTTCAGTGTGCACGCTCCAGTTTTGTGTTTATTCAATTTGATTGCTTATGACAGTCATCGGAACGCTTCACACCACTTTATGTGCATTTGTGCAGGTAATTCACCTATTCATTAAGCATCAGAGTCTATCAAAATAGGAAAATTCAGCAAGGTGGACTATTGTTTCACTTCGCTACATCAAGGTGGCAAATTAGAGAGCCGATGGCTGGACTCCTGTATGATTAAAGGAGAACTAAAGTGAAAAAATAAAAAACAACAGCTGAAATTCTTACCTTATCCAGAACCAGTTGATTACTGTCACAGCATGAGCTGTGCTATAATTAGCCAGCTCCCGATGCTTCTTCACAGCGCTGGCTGACTGGCAGCCAGCGCCGCAGCTCCTCCCACCCTGCTACATCACGGGTGTTTCAGGGCTTAAACATCATCACGTTCAGTGTGGGGGCCAATGAGAACACTCCTCACAATGAGCGTGATGATGTATGAGGCCAGGGAAGGAGAAAAAGGAGCTGTGGACTGGCTTCTGTGTCAGCCAGCGCGCTGTGCAGGAAGCGTCAGGGGAAGCCTCAGGAGCTGGCTAATTACAGCATAGCTCATGCTTTGACTGTAATCAATCGGCTCTGTGTAAGGTAAGTATTTTAACACTTGTTTTTTATTTTTCACTTTAGGTCTAGTTTATGCTACAGTACGCAAAAAAATTGCCTGTGACGGCATTCACTTCTTTTCTTTGGGAATCCAATGCTTAGTGAATGAGGAGTGGTGAATTCAGGACTGTTGGAGCATGGTGATTTAAAGTGATGAGAAATCACTTCCACGGATTCTCACTTTCATGAATAAGCCCCTTATAATGTTTTTTCTTTATGTTCCCTTGTGGACTCAGCCTTATATACCCTCTGCTGGGGACCTCAAATCAAAATCATCAAACTGCTGGCTAGGTTTTGCCATTTTACATTTAATTACTGCAGTTTCCATCTTCGGTTACTAATCCACCATTACCTAACAGGAAGATCCCTTAACAGCCACACAGTACTACCATACATAACAAACAATCTTAACTGTAAGAGGAGAATTATCCATGAACCCTTTACATAATATTTATATTTGTTTCTTATATTCCTGTGTTTTAAATCCGGTCTAATATTGCAACAACTCGTCTCATACGAACTGTGTAAATAAGCTGTCTGTAGGTGGCGGTTTTATGTGGTTATAAAGTGTGTCGTGTCTCAAAACAAAAAGAAAAGAAAAAAGTTCCAGTGTATAAAGAAGAAGGAAGATATGTATGCAACAGCTTTGCTGGCCTTTACTGCTGTAATAAAGATTCCGCATATCTGCTTATCCTCGCTGCTAACTGAACATGCTGGTGCTAATAGTTTTATTACCATATTACATGGAATATACTACAATGCAATGAAGCAGGAACTAGACATAGTAAGTGCAGTTGAGTGCAGAGGCGTACGCGGCTGCAGTATTATACGTTAATGTTAGCAGATTCTCAAACTAAAATCAAATGACAAGAAATACAGTATTACAGAAAAAAGTAGAATATGCCCCTTTTATATGTTATCTAAAATATCACTGCCATTTTAAATACAACTACATTTTATAAAGAAAATATCACTTTTCCAGTGTAGCACTATTAACAGAGCGGGATCATTCTTCTGTCTAACGTAAGCACCAAGATAACATAGATACATTAATGTGAAATTATTATTTTGAAATATGACACATATCCTTCATATAGAAATAAAAAATCACACTGTTATAATTAAAGAGGTTTCACACTGGAGGCCCTCTACCTATTGTGCATCGTATGTCAGTAATCTACAATTCAAAGAATAGTCTGCACAGTCTATACAGAAATAGATGGGTTTGTAAAGCAAGCACGGAGTCTCTGGGAAAACCCTCAAGCTTCCAGCCTGAAGGCAAAATACATAGCTCCTCCCCACCAAAAAAACCCACCCCCTTCAACACAAGTCCCACCCCTCTGGACCTACAAACACACCTGATGGTTCCCAAACTATTAGCAGTGTCCACCCATGATGACAGGAATTGTGTCATTAATCTCCGCCTCCTGCCCGCATAGGTTTGAACTCCAGGTCAGGAGGACTTAACAGGTTTCCAGGTATAAATACATAATTTCAAGTTTATTTGCTCAATTAGGGTGTTACGTACCAGAAGACATTGTCAGTAATGCTCTGTTATTTGCCATGTATCACTACAATATACTATCATTATTATTAGCTCTAGTCCTGTTTAAATTACTGTTACTCTAGGGCAGCGGTTCTCAACCTTTATCTGCCGGTGACCAAAACGTCATCACGCCGTGCATCACGTGGTGACGTTTGCGGCCGACTTCACCCCGCAGGAATCCTTATAAGAAGGGTTCCTGCGGGCACTTCCGGGTGTCGGAGCAGTTCTCGACCCCTGTGGGACGGCCTCGTGACCCCCGCCAGGGTCGCGTCCCACAGATTGAGAACCGCTGCTTTGGGGGCAGGTGGTCATTTTGAAAACGATAATGGTAAGCATCACAGATTATAAAAGTGATAAATATTAGGATAATAATAACTGTAATATACCGTGGTAAAGATGTAACTGGGCTTTCTTTATCATTTAACACCTTTGAGAGGAATAACTTCTCAGAATTCTAACACAACAGGTTAAGATAATTCAAGATAACACTGTAAAATTATATTTGGCCTTATGGAAAAAACAACTGTTAACACATTTAGATATCCTAATAAACTGTGCCAAATGACAAGTTCAGCTTTGCTGCCATTAACAAAATCATTTCTGCTACTTCAAAAAAATATATAAGAATTCATCATTTTTCTATTACTTTCTGCTAACACCGTGGAAACTGCCGTGGACTATAAAGATGCAGTGTACACACGCCAAAGTTATCTTGACATAATGCAATATTAATAGGATTTAATTAATTCATTCATTGCTAAGCTGCAGTGAAACAATTGAATACTGATATTTAATTAATGTAGATTTTAGCAGCCTAGTCTAGAAAAAAATGTAATAGGGATTTGGCAGTCCTGGAGAAAATGTAATAGGCCTCTGAATCTAAACAATTTACATTTCTAATAGCCTTCATAATTATATCTCATGGATAAATACATCAGTAAGGAAGGACTGTGAGGCATTCATTCATTAGCTCTATGGAAAAGCAGACCATAACTACTGAATAATGATGGTAATAAAGGTGGATTTTTGCAGTCATGCCTTAATGTAATATGAATGTGACATGCATGTTACAAGCTAAATAGACCTGCTACATCCCAGCAATGTTCACTCATAGACCTTAGATAGATTGTTAATATGGTGATCCTTTGTGGATAAAGCAGTCATCTGTGTTAGTATTGATGTAACAATACAATCCATTCGTCAGTGGTCCAGTAATACAACTGTCAGTGGTATTAATGAATAGCTGAAACTCCACCTTCCACTCCAACTATTAACATTAACAAATTTATTATCCATATTTATGACAATAGAGATTTGCCTGGTGTCGTTCCTGACAGTCACTTTGTAGTTTACAAGTATTAAAGTAAGACTGTGCTATCTCCTGACAGGAAGCAGTAGACCAGAGGCAAATGTGTCTTAAACAATAATTAAAGAAAATGCACATCTAAGGGGATAATTCACCATTGTGCGCAGTGAGCTGCGAAGCCTTTGGCTCACTTCGCACATGGTGTTATGCGCCCGCTGATGTCC
>WMED01026102.1:0-10887 GCA_019650415.1 Pipa parva
CTGATAAAATCCAGGAGTCGGAGTCGCAACTGTGGCTTACCGACTCCACAGCCCTGGTTACTTGATGTCACCTAACAGAGGACAGTTCCATTACCTGAAGCACGCGAACAACTTCAGCCATCATTGGGCCCAGGCACCGAGTAGTGTAGAATCCCGGTCCATCCTAGAAACCCAATACAAAGAGTCAGGAATATACACCATACTCTTGTTTATAGAAAGTTTCTTGCCAATAAACATGTGCCAGGGACAAAGATGAATCATCGTGAATTGAAATGAATAAAGTAAAGCAATATGAACAGGGACTAATGCAATAAGGTAACCTCATAATAACGTCAGGGGTTGTGAGACTGGTAGAGTGGAATAAAGAGAAAATGACTGAATACAAAATCCACCAAGATGTGAAATAAGCAAATGTTCACCAATGTTTTGTATAATCTGTGTGATATTAAATATTTGACTGTGATTCTTCAGCCTAAAAAAGGAACCCCCATTCCCCCCCGATAACCCGAGCATCTGAATACCTACCTTCACAACAATGATGACCTTGCCCTGTTTAAGACCAACAGCTACAGCCGAAGCAGTGGTGTCCTTGGAGGTTTTGTCAGTAGTGATTATTTCTAATAACTGCATCTTATCCACAGGAGAGAAATAGTGCATTCCAATGACCTAGGAACAAACGTTTCATACACAACTGAAATATTCACAATACACTCTACTGCCATTATAGTCACACTAGGCCCTGATATAGGATTAGTTTAAAAAATAAATTCAATAAAATATGCAATATCCTTTGAACATCCACTACAGCTTGGATGATATAACCCATCCCACGCAGCTAGGACAGCACACTATACAGTGAGCGCATTTCTTGCACTGCAAGTTACGGGTACTGGATAACTGGAGGTGGGATCTTGATACAGGGAATTTATTCTGATCCTTCAGTGTAAGAACATTACAAGTTATGGGTACTGGATAACTGGAGGTGGGATCTTGATCCAGGGAATTTATTCTGATCCTTCAGTGTAAGAACATTATAAGTTATGGGTACTGGATAACTGGAGGTGGGACCTTGATCCAGGATATTATTCTGATCCTTCAGTGTAAGAACATAACAAGTTATGGCTACTGGATAATGGCAGGTTGGATTTTGACCCAGGGAATTACTCTGATCTTTAGCCTTATAAACTATGTTACTATTCAAAACCTTTCTAAAGGTCCTTGATGTGAATAGAATATACTGTTTTTTGGAGTGTGCTGGGGTATGTGAGGGTGATTTGCTCTTGCCTCATGGTTCTTTTGCCTTCATTGGATCAACATTGCAGGAAAATAGGCTGAACTGGATGGACTTATGTCTTTTTTCAGCCTTATAAACTATTTTACTGTTATTTCATTTGCCATTTAATTCCCAGATTGAACATCTGATTTTGTAACAGAATTAAAAGTATAAAACACAAAATATGTACTGTGCTATAAAGAGAACTAAGAAAAAGTCATTTAATCTTCTCTGCCCAATGAAAAGAAATTCAGCTAAAATTACAAGTGGCCAAAACAGTCAAATAAGCCTGTCATGTGATCTGTCCCTGTGTGATCATCTATATTAGTAAATGAATGCACCATGCTTTGCTCTCACCTTGTCTGGTCTTTTGCTTGCAGTAGCAATTTGAGAAATGGGAAGAGCAGACGTGTTACTGGCAAAGATACAGTGTGGAGGGATGACCTGTAGACAAGTAAAGAGAAAATGAAAACTAGTACCAGTAAAATTCAGGAAGAGATTCAAATTGGATTATTTCAGGCTGGTGAGCAGTGTAAAAAAGCTATCCAAAAAAAAATCAGGTAATCCTTGCAGGAAAAACAAAAAAACCCTGATATTTATCTTGACCTTTGTTTGTTTTGTCTTAAATGCAAAGTAAACCCAACAACCCATTAAACGGCACAGAACTCTGTGACTCCAATGTGCATTTGACAAAGAGGAAGCAGTTCTCTTTTTGGCATAGAGTAAGATGGTTATAAAAAAAAATGGCCATTAGATGGAGCTGTTGTACTGGAGGTACCAGTTATGGTCTGTGCCAGCGGTTCTCAACCTGTGGGTCGCGACCCCATTTGGGGTCGAATGATGATTTGCCTGGGGTCGCCTAAGACCATTGGAAATATAAGGATTAAATGAGGTTGCCCAATACTAATGAATAAATGGGAGTCGCCAAATCACAGGGAATTATACTAAAGGTTGAGAACCACTGGTCTATGCTATGTAAAAGTAAAGAAATTGACTGGAGTTTGTGTGTTTTACCTTTAAGACAGAAAACACCAATACAAAAGGCAATTACTGGATTTGGAAAAAATAATATACATTTTATTGATCAGCTGTTTAAAGGAAAACTATCATCCCCAAATCTTCTATTGCTAAATGTTCATTTTTGTCACAGCCATAAATGGCATTGCACCGGAATCAATGGTTTGTTTACAGCAATCTATGAGGATGGATAATGCTGTTACAAAGTATAGCCTGGCTTGTATCTCCCTGGAGCCTGTGCTAATCACTGACCAAAGCTTTAATCGCATTAAAGGGGAACTATAGTCAGATTACATCTTTACATATGCAGTACTATACTTTAGTGAGAAGATTTTCTCCCCAGTAGATGTTTCATGTGACACAGAATGATGGAGTAGGCAGCACTGATAAACTCCTGCACCAGGAAATGTGTGTGTGACGTGTACTGGCCAGTTTTCCATGAAAAGGCACCCTCCTCCGGACATTTTTGCCCTACTTACTACATGTGCACAAGTCAGCTTTCCCTCTGTAATCTCCTGCATTCCAACTTAATTTATGTGGCCAAAAGGTCAGCACACTGCTTAGCCAATATCAGTCAGGCAGAACAGAGAGGAGAGGAGGAGGAAAATGTCAGCTCTCAGGAAAACTAATTAAGAGAACAAACTGCAAGTATTATTTCTTCCCTAAACTTTTTTTAAAGGAACATTAAGGCCGAAAAATAATATACATTTTATTATACATGCCCATTACTAACTTTTATTAAATACGATTAGCAATACTGGACAAAAAGTAAAATTTCTTACCTGTAAAGAAATGCTGTAAAGCATTGCCCTGTTCCATTACCCAGCCTCCAACAGCGCTGGTGACTTAACGGCATCCACATCAGGAGAACACCTAACAGGAGCGCCTTCCTCGCTTGCCGCGCTCCTAGTGCAGCCCTGCATCAGCATTTCCTAGAAGTCACATGGTAAGCATGCACGTCCTCCCTCAATGCGTCCTCCCTGGATGATGTGTACACTCACCTTGTGACTTCTAGGAAATGCTGATGTGGGGCTTTACTGGGAGTGCGGCTGGAGAGGAACGCGCACCTGATAGGTATCTCATTCTCAGGACGCTGTAGAGCACTTCTTTACAGGTAAACAATGTTATTTTTTTGTCCAAAATCCCTAACAAATCATATTTAATAAAAATTAGTAAACAGCATGTATAATAAAATGTATTTTTTTTTATTTTCGCCCTTATTGTTCCTTTAACTATGTGTCAGCAATTGGCTTAGTATAAAAGGAGTTTTATATGTATGTGTGCAGTTATGTCTGCACTATAGTGCCACTTTAAGACTCATCTTGACGTTTTACATCCTCATTTGAAGGATACACAAAAAAAAAAAAAACAAAAAAACAAAACAAAAAAAAAAAAGGGTTGAAGGACTCTTCTCACCGCTTCCACCTCCTGTAACACTTTGTGTTTAATCTTGAGATCTTCAAACACAGCCTCAATGACCATATCAGCCGAGTCGAAGCCTTTATAATCCAGCTGCCCCGTCATGTTACTGATAATGCTGTCCCGTTCGAAGGAAGTGAGGGTTCGCTTCCTGACCTTATCATTCAGACTGCAGGTAACAAAAAGGGAACATTTCTACATCTGCCTTGAGGTCAGGATGGAACCAATGCATTGGACAATGAATCTAGGTGGTGATTAAATCCTGGGGATCTGTGTTAAATTTTTAGATAACTGTGGCTGATGCAATGCAACAGATACGCTCCATTCATTGTTTCATACTAGTGTACTTTAATAGCAGTAATCTGAAAATAAATTCAAAGGATATATCCGCTTGTGGAACTCTAAATGAGACAGTACTATAGGTTTAGCTACAGATACACTCACCATTATTGTAAGTGCCCAGTGGGTAACATTTCATTAAGAGATTGTCTTATTTAACCATAAAGCACTTTTTATATATTTATCATGGATTACTTACCCTTTAAATACCTGTTGTTGTCCTCTGCCTAAGCCTTCAACAGTTGTGTCTTTCAGAATGGTCTTTAACCCTTTATCTACTGACACCTGGGCAATCCCAGCTCCCATAAGCCCAGCACCAAGTATAGCCAACTTCCTGATAACAGAATAAAACAGGGAGGTTTGTTTGAAATACAGTCTAACAAATCCATCCATTTATTAAGTTTGAACAAAACACCAACATGGACTTCCCCAAGGGCCCAAGTCTATCCCTACAGATTTTGTCTCTTATTAGCATGAAAGGCAGAAAATCCAGTAGAGAGTTCTAAATCCCTAATGTCAGAGATTCCTCTTTACCATTTCCTATGGCCCTGGCGCAGCTAAATTACCCACTGTCCAGTTTAACCATGCAACCTCAGTGGCCGGCATTATTCTCCGAGGCGCAATAAGAATCAAGGGGAGGAGATATCATTGGTAGGAAGCAGAACTCCATGGGAACAGCACTTGCGTCAGGAGATATCTGGATTTTCCACAAAATCCACAGAGCTCCAGACATTGAACCAGCATCTGCTGAACTATAATTTAAAGGCATATTGCAAAGACATCCCTACTTTATGGGAGGTCTCTTACTGTACCCCATTTTCTAAGCTTTTAGCTCAAACCATGAAGAGATTTTTTGGAAAATTTGTGAAAACTCCCATTTCCCATTGTTTATAGGATTGATAACAGAAATGTGCACAGTAAATCAGTGCTGGTGCCTTCTGGGTAATAATGCACCGCGTGCTCTCCTCTACGCCACTGAAAAGCAACCTGTGTAAATCAATAATTAACTTTGAATGTAAATGTCAAACAGCAAAAGCAGAAGAGGGAACCGCATTCACAACTTTACCCAAGATGTGCTCTGTTCTATGCCAAGTGCAGGGAAACACACATCCAGAATGGTAGGAACAATGAAGCTAAAATATTCCATTTTTGAGGTTACTGTGACTTTAATGTGAACCATTTCCATGATGGGTGAGGAACACTGCACTTACTTTACTTCTTTTTCTGGGACCCCAAACTTATTCTTCTTACACAGAACCTGCCCGTGGTACAGCCCCGTCAGAGCTTTAGATTCCGAGGTCATTGCCAGTTCCCCGAATTTCTACAGATTTCAGAAAAAGTAAGAAGGTTTAGGTGTATTAACGAAAACCCAATTGTAAAAAGACTCCTTAAATACTAAACTGCACATTTACAAACTGTAAAATCCATGTCTTTTTTTTTGTTTCAAACACACACACACAGGATTAATCCAGCCACTGGGAAATACCTGTGCCTCTGCAAGATATCCTGCTTCCTGACCTTGTTCCAACCCAGTCTTTGCCACCTGTAAAAAGGAAATGAACAGGGAGTGGGCATAGAGTCGGCAGCTCAATGGCTAACGTCTGTATATAAAATACAAGCGAATAAGAACAGGGATAAAATATGGAGAACAAGTCTTTGGGGGTAATTAAGCATAGTGCAAAGTAACCTCTGGATCCTTCACATCACTTCGCAGAGGCTGTTATGCGCTTGCTGATGTCCTGCACGTGGACATCAGCGAACACTTTAAAGGGATTCCAGTCTCAGCATAGCTCGCGAGGCTCTACTCAAGACGCCTCACGAGACTGGAATCTATTTAAAGCGTTTGCTGATGTCCGCATGAAGGATATCAGTGAGCACATAACAGCCTCTGCAAAGTGATGCGAAGGATCCGGAGGTTACTTCGCACTATGCTTAATTACCCCCTTTGATACCAAATAGTGAATTTTAGTGATTATGTACAAAATGATCTACTAGGCCCCTGCCTACACCAAAAACACTGCTTTTATTGTAGAACTCTATACCTCAATTATTCTTAGGGGGGCTGGGTAAAGCCCCTTCGTCTGCTTCATCACTTTTTTCTCCACAGTTTTGTAAATCTGCTGCCGGACGAATGGCACGGACATGATGTAGTCTGTGACCTCTGGAAAACACAAGGGAAAACCCTTAATAGAATACAGCACAGAAGAAGGGAAAAGACTAGGCATAGTTTAAAGGAGAACTGTAATAGTCAATTATATATAGCTTATTGTTCCCAGCAGCAGTACACTAACCGTACCAAGGCATATACAGCTTTCAAATGACCATACAATGCCCAGGATCATGAGATAAAACAACTCACCACTGCAGCTCTCATCTGCCCCATGTGATGTAGATAGTCACAAAGTACCCGCCATACCCTTCCGAATCTTGCCAAAACAGCCCAAAAGCGCATGAGCAGATTGTGACTCTGTTAGTGTACTGATGCTACGCACAATCTGCTATCTATAAAATTTATGGGTATAGTTCCTTTAAGAATTTGCTAAAACACACAAGAACAGGAAGTGAAGAGGATCACAGCACTTGTAAAGAGCAGAACAAAGCAGCAAAAGAGCAGGGGAGTGCTGTAGCATTAAACACCAATTGGAAGGTTTTTTCCCCTCCCCATTAATCACCCCTAGTATTAATGAGCCTTTAGTCCTTTTTATAAAAGAGTTGGCCACAAATTGCAACAAAAAGATAAGCACTGCCCAGCTAAAGAAAAAAACCATCAAAGAAGCAATTCCTAGGTTTCCCTAAGTTAACAGATAGAAGGACAGGTTCACTTAGAGCTCATACTAACTTTTAACCAGACCCTTCTCTCTCTTTAAAGAAATTTTCTTCTTGGCGATTCCTCTGGCACAGTCCACAGCCACCTCTTCCAGGTACTCAATTGTTCGTTCCTCTGGACTCTTGAGGCCGGGTCCTGTGAGAATTTTAGGGATAAGTTATGAGGAATTAACTCAAACCTAAGTATCAATATTAATAATAATATTAATAATAATAATAATAATAATAATAATAATAATAAGATCTTGAAAATTCATGTGCTCCATTTTTTCCCCTTCTCTGTAGAACAATAATGCAGAATATGCCATTTACATCGGCCCTTAGAAAGCATTGTAAAGCTGCTGCAGTACAAATGATTGCCACACTTTCACCAAGGCACAATTCTCGAATTCTGGTCTGAGCGCAATTTGGATCAGGACCAGTTACATACAGAATCCACATTGCGCTTTATTAGGGGAAGCAGGGTGGGATTCCTCTACATCATCTGCAACCTACCCCAGTAGATTCATTATTCCATAACAGTTATAAAACCTACTCACCGAGGGGGTCTACCAGCTGGTCCACCAGACCCATCTTCTTGGCTTTATCAGCCCGGATGTTTCTTCCGGTAAGCATCATATCAAAGGCCGAAGGAATGCCAACCTGAAGAGAGAAACAGAGGCACCACTGAATACCAAAGAGACGGCATCAGGTCTAGGTTTGTGAAGTAGGGAGACTGAGAGCTAAAACTGCATAAAGAGGCTGCAACTAAAGGCAACTCTGGAGCAGTTTCTCATAAAGCTGTAAAGTAGCTGCTACACATTGCAGCAAAATCATACTTACTTTTACAGCTACTTTGCTACAATTGTAGTAGCTTTGATTTCCGAAAATCAGGAGACAATTAAGCCCAATATAGAAGCAGAATTGCCATTGTAAACAC
The DNA here is from genome assembly GCA_019650415.1 of Pipa parva. Taxonomy (NCBI): domain Eukaryota; kingdom Metazoa; phylum Chordata; class Amphibia; order Anura; family Pipidae; genus Pipa; species Pipa parva. Next base: position 7,794 of record WMED01026102.1, read on the forward strand.
ACATTTGCAAAATTTGACACTGTCACTCACTCAGCTCTATGGCGGATTATCTGGTGCAGCATGTAATGCCACCTCCTGTAACACTCAGGGGCTTATTCACAAAAGGCCACATTGTCACATAAAAGGTGTGAATAAACATTTGTCATTTTCCTATATTCGGGAATTAGGCAAACTCTGTGAAGTGGTAAATTCGAAACCAATTCAACAGCTTATGACAGTCACAGACTTACAGAACACTAAGCACCAATTTACAAGCGTGTGCACAGACGATTCACCTAGCATTGGAGTGTCGCAGCAGGGAATATGGCAAGGCGTATTGTGTCACATTCGCCAGTTTCACTTCACAAGACTGAAGTGGCGAATTAGCAGCTGATGCTACTACTGACTAAACAAGAGACGGCTACGGACGCTATAGGAATCCTCCATTTAGTGAGTAAATGAGCACTTACTACCTGATTTCAAGTCAAATGCTTACCAAATGGACATTGACTTAGGGACATTATCGCTCCTAACATGTTTCATGTTTAAATAATTCTATATACTTAACAACAGATCTGCTCTTTGTGTGACTGAAGAAGCATATTTTTGACAGCGATTCTTTTTAAAAGTACCACTTTTGTCTTCTTATACATACCATCACTGCGCTAATAAACCCACCAGTGTTCTTTGTTTTAAAGGCAGAAGCAAGCGTAACATCCCTATATAAACCTGATAAAGGCAAAACGCGTAAAGTGCTTGTTTGATGATTTTACATCTCCTGATTTTATGGTTGGTCATTCAATAAAGATTTATTTTATTTTACTAACTGGAGTGCCGAGGAGTATCTTTTGCTATGGTTTTAGAAAAAAATAAATACATTTTTATAAATAACCAGTTAATCGTGCTATGAAAGATTCTGCTGTATACATTTAGTCATTGTTTACATAAAGCACCCGCTATCTACTAGGGGTGTGCGATATGTATCGTTCACGATACTATCGCACACAGTGTTTTACCAATTTTGCAAAACTGCAATATCGGGTAACCGTGCAGCGCCTGTGGAGCTTCCGGGAAGTGGGGATAAAACAGCCGGCTCAGCCCACTTACAAAGAAAAAGAGATAAAGACTCACCCGCAGACGCACTAACAGCCAATAGCTTATTAAAACGAAGTGAATGTTCATGCTCACAACCCTGATAGGATGGTACAAGCTGCAGAGGATGAGGAGCACGCAATTATCGGCCATTATCTTTATCAGGCAAGTAAAAAAAAAAAAATCGCGATATCGGTTTTTTTTTTTTGCTATATTGCCCACCCCTACTATCTACTCACACCATGACCACAGTAAGGAGGCAGAAATGGCACGCTATCTCATTTATTGTCAGCTGCTCAGCAATGACAGTGCATGTGACACAAAATCAGCGCCAATGTCAGTAAAGTGATAGGCAGAACAGAGAGAGAGAGATAAAAAGAGAAAGAAATTGAAAGAGGCTAAACTAGAAGGTGAGGGTTAAATTTTAGATAAACATATGGACAGATTTCACTGGTTTAGTTAATCTAGTAAATATTATACAACTGGATGGGATTTCAATTAATAACAAACCACCGAGAATCATGAACAGCCTAGGGTCACTCACCATCTTGGGGAGTCTTTGGGTCCCTCCTGCACCCGGCAGCAGCCCAAGTAAAACCTCTGGGGTCCCCAGTACCGTCTTCTTGTCTTTTGTAGCTACCCTGTACTGGCATGCAATGGCCACCTGTAGACAATCACATTACTGCTGGTCAGAGAGGAAAACATGATTTCCCAGGATGCCCCGAAAGAGACTGTGCACATGGGGAAATACTAATAAACAAATTGCACATTTTCAATACAATCATAACTTTATCAGTTATGACACTGTTCTAATACAGACATCTTTTATACACAGGCCATACTGATTACTCTGCACATTCCTGTTTTGGCCTCTGTGCCGGCAGCTGTACTCCGGATTATTGATGTTGCTTTACACAGACAGCGGTAAATACATTTCAGATTAAGCCATAAATGCTTTATTAATGGGATTGTTACGGGAGTTATACTACAGCTAACACAACACTCAGCTTTCACAGTCTTGCTATCAATAGCAGAAAAAGATTGCTCAGAACATTACTGGAAAAAGGCAAAGGGCCCATAATAGGGACATGAGTGGAGGATCCATTTCTCAAGGTGAAACAGATCCAAAATACATGTCGGTGATGAAAAGTAAGGAGAAATGAGCGCCTAATACATTTCCGTAGCACTCCCACACTTTATTGAAAAATGCCATTACATGTTTTGGACGTAGTGGACCTTTACCAAATTTGATTAACTGGCAGTCACTCATTATTCATTTTTGATAAAGCTACTAAAAGTGTGGGAACAGTGACATCCTAACAGCAATTATAAGGTGTTAAGGATATTTATATGTCCGTGAGGATTCATGGATCCAGGAACTGGATGATACATACTATACTTGCTCAGATGATAAAAAAAAATTATATAATTGTTTCACATAAATAAGAAAAAGACTACTATCCCTTTGTAATGGTACATCTGTACAAAAACTGCAGTGAGAACTTATAATCATGTACCGACATGCAAGTACCTACCTCCAAGCCCCCTCCCAGGCAGGAACCATTGATGGCAGCTACTATGGGTTTGGGGGACTTCTCAAGTTTAGCAAACATTTTCTGTCCTTCCTGTGACAATGTGGTGACCTCCTGAGTAGATTTACAGGCCTCAATCATACTGGAAAGGATAAAGGACACGAGGAACTTAATATCACAGAAACAGAAAAAACAAGCAGATTGAAAGTCTTATTACAATGAAAGCAATGCTGCAATACTTACAACTAAAAAAATCTATGATTGCAGACTTATTAAAATCGATTATTCAATGTTGCATAATTTATAATTTACCATGAAATAAACTCTATACAGACAAAGTGTAGCAAATCAACACGTCTGATAATCAAATCTTCTGCCCTAAAGGGATATGCATCTAGAAAAAACGCCAAACAGATGCCAATGATTTCCAATGGATCCTTCAGTGTAAGAACATTACAAGTTATGGGTACTGGATAACTGGAGGTGGGACC
>WMED01026103.1:0-10886 GCA_019650415.1 Pipa parva
CTTGCTAATTGCGCCCAGGGCAACGGCCCACTCCGCCCATACGGAGAGCCGGCCCTGGTAACTCTTCCCCTCACACTCACTCCTCTCTCCCATCATGTAAAGTGACTCTTCCCCTCACACTCACTCCTCTCTCTCATCATGTAAAGTGACTCTTCCCCTCACACTCACTCCACCATGCATTGCAATTCTTCCCCTTGCCCTATCATTATACTGCATTTCTGCCCCTACTTTCTGACTTTATCCTACGTTCTGCCACTGTCTCCTGTTTCATTTCAGCCAGTCTCATTCTCCAGCCCAGTCACAATGTAATATTGATCTTGCTGACTTGTATACCATTGTTTCTATGGAAATGAGAGCTTTGAGAATTCCCAGGAGGGAGATAAGAGATTCAACTGGTCCTTTGTATCTTTCATTAAGGAGGGGAGATTTTACTCCATGGGGCACTAATCTTGCATACATAGAATCTGCTAGCCTTTCCTCTTTATTATTTTATTCCTAATAGTCTGGACACAAACATGGTTTTTATCAGAATATGTGACTTTCATTATTACTTAATAATTTCCACTTCTGCTGGTCAAACAGACTAGATATCCACTGCACTTTTGTGCCAGATAGACTGTATATGATGTCATAAGTCCAACTTCCTTCCCCTGAAGCGGTTTCAGAACTATAAGTCTCAGAATTAGTCAGCGGAGTAACAGGAGAGTCTTGAACATATATAAAGGAAATAGGTATGGCTCAACAAAATATGGGGTCATTGGGTAATGCCAGTGTAACAGTTTAGGGCCTAAGGCAACAGTATTATATACAGTGAAGGAAATAATTATTTGATCCCTTGCTGATACTGTAAGTTTGCCCACTGACAAAGACATGACCAGTTTATAATTTTAAGGGTAGGTTCATTTTAACATTGAGAGATAGAATATCCCAAATAAAATCCAGGAAAACACACTGTATAAATTCTATAAATTTATTTGCATTTTGCAGTGAGAAATAAGTATTTGATCCCGTACCAACCATGAAGAGTTCTGGTTCCTACAGAGCAGTTTGACTTAATTCATCAATATAAGGGTATTTTTGTAAAAAAATTCATTTCCTTTCAGTATTTTTTTATGTACAAAAATGGGCCATTTCCTGAGATCAACTGAATTTTTAATGATGTTATAGCAACCAATCATCTGCTAGCATTCACTGGTATAGGGGAATTAGAGAGAAAAAAAACAACTTCTGGCTGGTTGAAATGGGTTTCTGTACCTGTGTAAATAATTGGTCCATTGATAAATTGACTTCTACGAAGGGCTTAGGAACACCATATATAACCTATCCATATCGAAACTGCAAGACTTTGACTTGCAACACCAAGCATTCTCAGTCAACTGTTGCTGGAATCATTAGTGCTCAACAGAGATATGTACTGGATATGATATATCTGGACAAACACAGGGTTAAGGAGGTGCCATGTCCACTTTCTGATCCCAAGACAATCATTTTCAGAGAAGCCACTCAAACCTACATGCTAAATAGTAACATTCCTTTGTGTCAGCTAAATCTAGCATGTTTAATGCAACTGTGAAATTTGCATGCAAGTTGTCTGATCCCGTCTAGCGATCTGTCATTCCCAGCACTGTAGAAGTAATGGGATTAGAATCTTCAGCAGGACAGAGAAAAAAACACCACATTTACTGGTATCACTGAATTTAAAAAAAAAAACAAGAAAATCACACAAAGAGAATAAGTTAATATCCTAAACCTATCCAATACCCCTGGGTGCACTTTTTTGTTGGTTAAGGATCCATAGTTAAATTATGGGAAAATAATGGTTTATTTCCTTTCCCCTGAGATTAAACTGTTTTCTCTCACTCTCGACAATTGCCCCTCACCCACTAATAAAAAAAAAGTCTTCTGTGAAATAATGGAAGCGGAAAGAGGATTGAGAAAAAAAAATCTGTGTATAATGCTGTCATCTCTGGGGTCTTTATATACCTGAGAATATTACTCATGACTGGCGCTGGCTATTAAACTTCAATACAAGGTAAGAGGAAACTTAAACCCGCAATCAAATTACGCAATGGAAAATGATGCATTCAGCAAGAAGGGGTGGGTAAAATTTGGTCGAAGGGTAAGATAAAGATCCAGTTATTATCCAACCCACCAAGGGATTCTCTAGTCAACGGCTCAAGGGGGTGCTAGCTGTGTTTCTTTTTGCAGAGCCATTATTATATTTTTTTTTTTTCTTAAAGTAAAGGTTTGGGGAGTGATTAAAGGAAAAAATGTAAAAAATACAAAATTAATTGGGATTGCGACAGCAGTTCATTAAATACAGCGCAAAAATGTTAAGTTTGAAGTTGCGCAAAAGGTCAGAATTTGCATCCAATCGCCACTTCCTGATCTTCACATATACAGCAAACTCTGTGATGTGGCGAATTCCCGACCAATTCAGGTGTTTACACTGGTCACAAACGTACGGAATTCTCTGCATCACTTTGCACGCACTAGCACAGGTAATTAAGTGGCAAATTCAGCAAGGCATATTGTTTCAAATTCACCAAAGTTGCAAATTATAGGGTTGATGGCAGGGCTCCTGCTATCTAGCTGACTATGCCACACTACGTAATGAATTGGACCAGGTGCTGTTCTCTTCTTCGCTATAGGAATCTACCACTTAGTGAATAAGGAGAAGAAAATTCACAGATGCAGGAGCATGGTGACCCAAAGTGATGAGAGTTCACTTCAAAAGTCGAATTCTCACTTTGATGAATAAGCCTCTCAATTTTTAGTAGTAGCAGGGGCATGATGTTAAACAGACTTCCCAGAGTCCCATTGTTTTCTATGGTGCTTTAGACTAAAAAAAAAAAATGTTCCGGAAGTAGCCCAGAAAGCCACTAAGGGGGCTATTCCCTAAATGTCCGAATATCACTGTCGAATTCTCAAACAGCGGATTCCGATAGCAAATCCGTAACTGCGACAATTCTCCCACTGTAATGTCGCAACTGCGACAATGTTTAAAGTTGCGGCTGCAACAATATTTCTTTCGAGAATAACCCTCTAATAGGGCGACATTTAATAAACTCGGAAAAGCCTGATTTCGCTTTTCCAAATTTATTCCTGTGGTAAATATCACGAGATTTTTTTCACTCGATATTTACAAACAGAAACTTTCCATCAAGTGATTTTTTTTTTTTTCCGCACAAACAGCCGAGATATTCTTAGGATAAACTCGGAAAAGCTAAATCGGGCTATTCCGAGTTTATTACATTTCCTTATAATATCATACGTTATAGCAGAAATCATTCATACTGTTTTAGCAGTATTGTTTAAAGGCTGCTCCCTGCTAAATCCCACTTACTTTTCTTGTTTTAACACTGACTAACCAGGATAAAGAGGTACAGATGTCAAAAACATGATAATCTATCCTGCTATTTTGCTTTAGTTGATGGGGGAATAGATGTCCTCTTAATACCTGAAATTATTTTTGAGTGAAAAACCGCATTAAGTGCTGCACAAATATCCAGTGAAAATTTTGTCCTCAGTCCAAATCTAGGGGGACCTTTTTATTTTACTCTACAGTAAATTCTGGAGGGTTGAATTTCATTTAAACCAATGTCTTCTTTATAGCCAACATCCTACTTTTAACAAACAAACAAACAAAAAAAAAAAATCAAAGCTCTTATTGCCGTTAAGGAGGCGCAGGTATTACCATTCCGAAACTGTCAGTTTTGAAATAATCCAGTATGTATTCGGCCATCGACATATTGCTTCCCCAGTGAGTGATCAAATCATTTGGCCATCGCCTTTAATGTCCATATTGTAGCATCAATACTCTCCTTAAGACATTCTTTCTTTTAAAGCCTTTTTGAATAGAAAAATATAGAAGAAATCATTAGCGGTAATGTGAGATAGCTCCAACCAAGGGCTGAATCTTGCTCACAGTGTTTTCTATGATAAATATGACATACACTAGGAGCACCTTATACTTTAATGTCTATTTGCCGCTCTCTTCATTATTATTCCAATCTATCCCTGCAACATTTAGACGTATATTATTGTTGTACTATGGATTTCCCAGTGGTATTGTTGACGATTACGATAAATAGCTTGATTAATGTCAGCCTAAAGTTCGGTACCTTTTTGTGAACCAAAACCTTGCCCACCCTCTGGTGGAAGATGTATTGATGGAAAATTCAGCTGATTTTTTTTTTTTTTTAACGCGAGGAATATTATCAGAGCTGGGTGCTTGATTGATCGGCTACTGTGAACGCAAAGTATAATTAATTGCGGACTAAAAATAAATGGATTAGCCCATTTATTGACTTAACACAAAATAAATGTTTAAGTAGCGACGTACAAGGAATTAATCAGCCAGCAAAGATCGGTTTGTGTACAATCTAGAATCATTTAGAGGATGGGGCTTTTTCAATTAAAAGCTGCAAATGTTGGTCCAAGACTGGAATTAGCCACTTGGCACCTTATAAGGACAAATATGTTTGTTTTTACCTCAAATATTGTATCTGTAAGTACTCCTGACTAATAGCATGACTTTTTAATTCCCCTGCAAGCTTTTAGACAGTATGACTTTATTCTGTCAATTGGATCTTCCATCCTAAGACATTTCTCACACTACTGGGGCTTATTCATTAAAGCCCGAATAGTTGCGTAAAGGTTAAAATCCAAATGAATTCGCCACTTCTCAATCTTTGCCTATTCATTTGTGATGTGGCAAATTTACGACAAATTTGGATTCTTATGACAACCCTGGACTTAGGCTAGGTTCACACTAGCGTATGATGTGCAGCGCAAAATTCACTAGTGTGAAAATAAAATTCTCCGGCGTATTTTTCTATTGTACTTACCACTGACAGTGAGAACGCTCCCTCAGCATTCACGGCTCTTCCTATCTATTCGCATTTTGTGCATGGCGTATCATACACCGACCAAAATGCGACACCCAGCATTTCCAGGCACAGCGTATGCATGTGATATGCTAGTGTGTCTGGAATTAGGTAAGTACATAGGCTTTCATAGAGCAGTAATTTTTTTTCACACTAGCGTATGATGCACAGCGCATCACATGCTAGTGCAGGGGTCGGCAAAGTGCAGATTGCGAGCCACTTGTGCCGCTTTGCTGTGGCTCAGAGTGCACCTCCAAAGCCCCGGCCATGACCACCAACGGCTCTTCTGATTGGCCGTCAGCAGGTCATGTGGTCGGGAGAGTGCGCTGCTCCCTCCTCCAGCGGCTCACAAAATAGTTGTCACTGCAGGAGGAGGGAGTGAAGTGGCTCCCTCCTGAGTGAAGTTTGCCAACCGCTGCACTAGTGTGAACCTAGCCTTAAGGATTTCCCCCCATCACTTTGCGTCCGCAGGTAATTTGCCTATTTATCAAGTGGTGGAATCTGTTGGAGTAGCAAATTCGACAAGGCGTAGTGCTCCGAATTCACCAATTATACTTCACCAGATCCAGGCATAAGGGGTCAGCAACATGGGCAGTCACCTAGTGCCTTGCGGCGTTCCATAGAGAGGAACATGCGCCGGAACGCTTCATGCCATGTTTTGTGAGCGTATGAACAATGTGACTGGATTAGTAGCAATACGAATTGAACAATACCGGTCACACAGGGAAGAAAACAAAAGCGTAAGTGCCTATCGCTTATATAGAAAATGCATCCCGGAAATGCGCCAATGTATATGTGCCGTCTTTTTTTCACAACACATTTTTTTATTTTTAAATGAGCGCACATATCCGTGAGCCTGAAGAAAGTGTTCCCAATGTTTTGGAGAAATCAGTAAGTGATTCTGCTGAGGGAGATTGCCACAACCTTCATCTTACATGGTTACATGCATCATTTCTGTCAGTGAGGCACTCACAACCCTAACAATGCAGAAAGCTTTTCTTACATGACATCATTAACACTACTCCTGGAATATTCCTGTCAGTGACGCAGACTGATTGAGAAACATTGTATCCCAAAGTGCTGTATATCTGACTGGAGTAAATAATGGATATTTAAATATTTAAACTTTTAAATGCAATAAAAGTCTGTAAAAGCACAACATAATAGTCTGGCCAGATACAAATTGTTCTTGTTTATCATTGATCAGGTGGGTAGGGACTTAGTGGCCATTTGTCATTTAGTTCCACTCACGGGGGAATTGTAATAATAGAACGGTGTACGATCAGAACAAATTGGTATCTGGCATATCATAAAAACTTATTATAGTTAATGTGAATGTGCCGGTCTGGGACACCTTTTCCACATTGTCTGCACTGCAGCGTCACTGTGGTCCAGTAACTGGAGGGCTTGCAACAATTTTTAGGAAGGTGGTAAATTCACATCATTCTCCAGAGCCCCCATTAAAGGGGAACTATACTCAACTACAGTATATTCTTAAAGTCTTTGTCAACTCAGGAGGGATCCAAGTATACGTATCCCAAAAAGTTCTTACTATGACTTTATGAATTTACTTCAGGTGACCAGTTAATGAAGACTATCGATATGATGAGCGTGAGGGCCAAATGACTTTAGTTTCTATATGGGGTCCGAGTACAGGATTCATGATGTAATCCAAGAGAGCCAGGGGCTTTTTTGTGATGACCACAGGGTGGTAGGTTTACCCCTAGTGCTATATTCATTATTTTTTATTTTATGAATTCTTTCTACCCATTCACCATTGATCACACATGATTTAAGGACGCCTGCAACCAGACAAAAAATTTTAACACAGGTGAAAGACATAGTTAATTGAGGTGAGAAATCAGCAGCTCTCAACATGCTCATTAGTGATTTTGATGTTGTAAAATGCACCCATCCTGCAATCAGGAGGACTACTTGTTGGTCATCTTCTCAATCAGTGGAGCCTATTCCTACCTGTGCATATTACATGTGTGTTTTCTGACTCTATATTCTGTTTTCACATATATAATGGTGGTCAGGTCACCTATGAACTCATTCAGATCTTATTTTCTCCTGTTGCATTGACACAATCCTCACGTCCCCTCTTCAACATCTGAAAGATGATTGGTTAGTATTTCCACTCTTAAGAACCACCCCTAGAAAAAAAGAAGGAGCTTCGGTTCTCCTTTAACAACACTGCCATTGATTGGCACATTCAAAACTGGTGCCAATATCCCATCATGTGCTAAGCACAACAGAACGAGTGCAGCATGTCGGTAACTGAGAGTAAAAATGTAGCACCTTAGACAGCACAGCACCTAACAGTATATGTTAGGTATAAATAACATAAGGAAGGTGGGCAGGAAAACTACTCATACACACAAACACACGCACAGCAAGAAAATAAACACTGTCACACATTCTCAGGGGGGGGGGGGAAAGCAAGGCATTCTGGGCATGAAAGGAGCGAAATGAAAAAAGGTGTGAGTGGGGGGGAGAACGAGAGGTGTGTGGGATTTGTAACTGGGCGTGTGTGTCACATTATACATATAAGCAGTTAATTGAAGGTGAGTATTTGTGAGCAGAACATGGCAGATGTGCAGGATTTCTGAATGACTGGAGATGTAGAGGAATCCGTATGGACATGCCTGGAATAACTGTATGGAGTGTGGAATGAAGTGCCTTTGCATACCCATCCACAGAACTAAATCCTGGGGGGGCAGCACCCTGACATCAGTGGTCACATGACACAAGCTCCCTCTGTTCTGCCCTATCTGCCTAATGGAGGGTGGCGGTCATGGCGGTCGAATTGGGCAGTTAGAATGACACCTTATGCTCTCCATTTCCTTGACTTGGAGGTGAGTGTGTTGGTATAGGCAGGGCTGACATTAGTGACATAACTATTCACCCCCGGGCCATGGTGCAGAGCATTGGGGCCCACTCTCCAGCCCCTCTTGCACCCCCTCACTGACCAGAAAAAGTTGTATCACCTGGATCAGGGGACTGGTGTTGGGGGTGATAGCTGCTGACATTATAACACTCCAGATAGGGCATCTGGGTCCCCTGTCCACTATTGTTATGCACCTGATTGGTTCACCCATTGAGCCAAAAACGCAGTTGCTTAATGTCCCTAAGTTTATAACAAACAAACACCCACCTAGTCCTATTGTTTTCTATGGAACTTTAAATTATACAGATTCACAAAGTGCCCCAGAAAGCCCAATTTGGCCGCAACCAGCAGAGAGCGATAGAGAGACAACACGAACCAATAAAAAATCAGCAATTCAACTTCAGATATGACATTTTTACTGTATAGGAATATCTGCCATGCCAAGTCTCTTTTCCTTGTGTTACTTCTCCTTTAAGAGCAGCCAGAATATTCCTGGAAGGCTGTGCATTTCCATTGTCTTACTGAGCTCACCACAGTCTGTGCGATACATGACATATGACAGCTGAATCATCTGATGCGTAGCAAGTCTTGCACGATGGTGACATTCCTATAACAGAGGACAATTAAAGGTGTACATGAAGCTCCGAACAGAGAATGACAAGGGGTATTCATGTGATACATACTGGCGTTCATTCATCTGTTGCTGTAACAATGTATAAAGGATGACAGGGAACATAGCTGGAGATAGTAGGTACGCACTACAGGTGCCGGTGCTATTATCATGTCGTTTTTCTGGAACCTGATTTTAATTCATTAATAAAGAGGACATTTTACGCTTTGGAGTGCAGGAAACATTTTCTATAATGTACTACAGGTTATTCCCACTCGCAGACCAAGCTTCTCTCCTATGTCAACAGACTCCACAGAATGACCACATTGTGCATGCATTAAACAGCGTATTTATTATTGCGTCATGTGTTACCATTATGGTTTCTGCCCGCTTTCATTTGAAAATCTGTTGGAGAAAAAAAAAATTAGCAATGCTAGTGTTACCCTCCATCTCCTTCTGCCTACATTACTCACAGTCCCCAATGGGCAGGAACAATTTATATTTTTCTTTCTGCGTAGACTCAGTCTTACAAACTAGGGAAGGATGCTCACACCCCACTTGGTTATTCCTAGGCAATAATGATTGGGCATAAAGATATTGGGGCCTCCAACATGTGGATAAAGGGGTCACTGCTGTGAGGGGGATCAACCCAGGGCCGGGCCTAGGGGTAGGCAGGGTAGGCCGCTGCCTAGGGCGCAGAAGTAGGGGGGCGCTATCTTGGTGATCCCCCCCCTCATTTCCCCTGATCCTACCTACCTCCTCCATGGCCCAGCTGTCTCTGCTGTAGCGTCCCTCCTCCTGGCAATGATGTAACTTCCTTTGAGCAGCAGGAAGCTAAATCATTACTGGAGAGAGGAACGCTGTAGCGCTAAGCGCTACAGCAGAGACAGCCGGGCAATGGAAGAGGTAGCTTGGTACAGGGAAAAGGAAGGGGAGCAGTATTAAGATAGCGCCCCCTCCTGCTGCGCCCTAGGCAGCCACCTACCCGGCCCTGGATTGATGCCTGCACTCTGCTAGTACTTCTATGCAGAGGTGACGATGATCTGATTCTAATCCCGCGATCTTCCAGACAGAGCAGCGCACAGAGGATGAGAATCAGATCATTGCGCTGCCACTGCATAGAAGCACTACTAGCCTACTAAGTGGTGCAGCAGGCTGAGAGTATGAGAATGGGATTATGCAGGTGTGTCAGTCATCAAGGCCTGGAGGGGGGGGGGCACAATTTCATTACTCCAACTAGTGTGCAAAAAAACCTTGGCCCAATCCTGGATCGACCAATTCTTCAGACAAGCTCGCCCAGTCACACGTGGGCTTAATATTACCCATTACAATGAAAAAGAAAACTATAGTTGAATTCTATGAGAACAGAATAGATAATTCTACTGAAAAAAATAGGTATCTTTTTTACATTTAGGTTATAGGATTCCATACGACAATTCTGACACAGAGAGATCAAAGATGGTGCCAACAAGAGAGTGGGTTAACTGCAATACATGTCATAATTCTAAAATAATTATTATGAATACTGGACAAAGACTGCCAGCCTGGGAATGTCCATGAATAACAATGGTATTACTGGTCCTGAATATACTGGCTACTGTGAGAGGCAGATTTAGTGAAAATAAACTGGCCTGGCACAGAGCTGAGTTGGCGATATGTGGGTCTGTACCAATATAAACGTTCCTCTGCAGCGCACTGTCTGCTGCTAATAAACTACTGCAGTTGCTGGCATGAAGACTTGCTGACTGCTCAACCCTGTCTAGGATGTGAATCTCCCTGTTGCCGAATGGAAGTGATTGCAGGATCCATATCTCTCCGAACAAAAGCTCTTCGAAAGCAGGGCCCAGTTTCTCCCCTTGCCCATGGCACTGGTTGAGGGCACACAGCCAATTCTCATTTCAGTTATTCTACTTACTTCAGTGCATCTCCCTTGATATAAGAATGCAGCCAGCGGCAATATACTGGCAGAGATACCGCTGCTAGCAACAATGGGATGCTGGGGGAGAGGGCAGCACAAGCCAATGTGAAGGGTACTGGAGATCAAGAAGATTTGCTTCCCTCTGGCACAATTTAAAGAGCACAGCAGAGGATCAGGCTCTCCCTTCTCACACTTCCATTTCGATATTACCCTTACAGGAAGATTTTACTTATCCTGGGATGCATAAATAACTACAGCTGGGTGAAAATGCTTGGAGTTGCAGATCAGAACCTGACGGACGCTTAGGTTTGCCAAAAACTGTGTGAATGAAAATAAATCCTGTTTCTAATACGGTTTTTACCTTGACTCTGTTTTACATTCATTGTACAGCAAAACAGAACACTGAATACTCATGTGGGAAGTGGGAGTTGCCATCATGTCAGGATGTTAAACTGATAACATTTTACCATGGTTATACAGTTTCTGTATAAATTTGTCACTCTTAAGATTTTTGTTCCCTGCCATGCCTGAAGAAGAGACCTAAGTAGTGGGGAAAGCTTGCATTTACCATCTATTCAG
>WMED01026104.1:0-10886 GCA_019650415.1 Pipa parva
CGAAGTGAATCGAACACATCGCGGTTCACTTCGCACATTGGTGAATAAGGGCCTTTGTCTTTGTGTAGCGGTGAATAAAGATATTGCTTTTGTATATTGATTGTTCTTACCCTCTTTTTCTGTAGGTTTACTTGTTTCTGTTCAGTCACTAGATAATTTCTCAGGGTACAGGTTACAGAATCCATTAAAGCACGATGCTTAGAAGTTTCTCTTGAAGTTTGATTATTTGCCCATGAAAGGCTTGAATACAGTATATCAAGACTGAACAAACTACAAGGTATCGTGTAGAGAGCAAGTCTACTGTCCAGTTCAGGTTGGTACAGGTTTAATGAGCCCTCTAGTGTTCAACAGCAATTTTTGCAATGAAACCCTGACTTTGCTGTGGAGTGCCCACACATGGCAGTTGTATGTACATATACTTTAATGGAAGGAACCATGGGAGACTTAGAAACAATCAAACAAGAATAACAGAATAGCAACACACTAAAGACTGGAAAAATAATGAAACAACAATACGACACAGGCAACTCAAAAATGACTCGACACTTAATTTTTTTTTTAAGTATGCGGCAGAAATTTGATTTTTAAATTAGAATTCTGTTCAGGCTTTGAATTGTCTTCCAGTCTGTTGTTAAAGACCACCGGCTGGTTGCTAAGTTTCACCAAATGTAAATAATTGCATGTGATGACAGTGTGCAGCTTCCAAAGCAAGCAAAGTACTTTCTTGTATTAGAAGAGTCATTGATTGAAAACTGGAAACTGGCAAGGAATCACCTTGTAAATTCAGTCCAGTTCTGGCTACTGTTATACAAAAAGGAGTTGGAAAGCATTTAAAGAGGGCTCTTTCATAAGGGAAATTAATATATTATCACTTTTAAAACATATTCAGTCTTGAGAAAGGTTACATCAATACCTCTTCTATTTAACTGGTCCCTAATAGAAATATTATGATAAGGGTTCTTTACTGTAAGAACATTTAGTAACATGTTGAACCAAATCTAAGATCCTCTGGAACTGGAGAGGAAAAAGTTAAATAATTCAAAATCCAGAAAAATGTAAAAACTGAAAACCAATTGCAACTTATCTTATCCCCTTTCACATATTTACAAGCAAATAATGTTGTATTTGTTGGCCTTCATACTCCCTGCAGTTACATCTTTTAATTGAAATACACATATTATTGAACAGGGGATGCTTCTCTTTATCACTTACAATAAAGATGCAAAGCATCAAGGCTAATGCACTGAGAATAAAGTGATACACTAATGTATGTACCATGTCAAGCACTGTCCAACTCCGTGGCATGGTGGGAAACATACGAACCAAGTTTTCAGCCTACCTGGTTCAAGCTACTGCTGCCACTCTGCATTGACTACGGCCCAGTTAATAAATTAAAAGGGAGGTTGACACCTTTCAGTATGTTACTTTATTTCAGTTTGTTAATACTGAAAATTGATTTTACTGTGCATTAAAGGAACAGTCCAGCCTGATTAATAAAAAGTAATGTGTGTTGTAAATGCATAATACATTTTTTCTAATATACTTAGTCAGTCTTTTATGTGAGGAAAGGAATTAATTATTCCATCTCTGTAGCAGTACACAGCTCCTTATGTGTTTACTTCCTGGTTGGATTCTTTTGCCACTGACACAACGGCGTCTCAGAAAGGTCAAAATTAATAGTTAATGAATTACCATAGGCAGTTACAATACTTACAGCTAATGGTGTATGCTGTCAGTAGCAAGCACTGATACTGAGCATGAGAGAGACCAAATAAAAATAAAGTCAATGTTTCAGCCCTTTCTTTATCAATTGTTTTTGCTGGGTTTACTACACCTTTAACCTTTAAAAAAATAAAAAAAGGGTGGATGACAGTTTCAAGGTTCTGGTTATTTAGCATTATCCAGCCTGTCAGTCAATTCCTTAACACTAAACAGGAAGTGGCTGAGAGAGGGGAGGAGCTTCAGTAACAAACTGGTGCTAAATTGTGAAGGGTGGAAATAAATAAATAATTTATATGACAGAAAGCATTTATTTAACTTTTATTTAACAGTGCTAAACAAACAGCAAATAACTGTTGGTGCCTAAACTGTTCCTTTAACAGTTTTTTAAACCAACTTTGAATTTTAAGGCAATATTGCTTAAATCAGTGCCCAATAACCCGATTGCCTTGCATAAGAAACCCACACAAACCCAATGATCTTCCTATTACATCAAAGTATATAATGAAATGAATGGAACCTACCCAAGACTCACATGTTTAAAACAAAACATGTTTTTGCTGTCTGGTGTATAGTTGATGCAAAGTGATGCAAAAATATTAAAAAAAAAAAAAAAAAGTCGTACTCAAAATGCCTGAAAAGAAAAATAAATGTCTAGTTTGCAATCAGACCCATGACTCAACTTGGAACCAAAAGTATCAACTTAGGCTTTTGTGGTGGAAACATTGTTTATCTTATTCAGGTGACTGTATTATCCATGCCCTGTCTATAAAACCATAATAACCAACAGAAACAATGTCTCTCCTTATTCATCTATCGCTCACATTATACACGTTTGAGGTGAAATTCAATATTATTGTTATTGAATCACACTAGGGGAAGTTTTCTCTTCCGACTTCCCTTGGCTCTTTTTGTTGATTTCTCACTTTTCCACAGTTTCTCTGAACCACCAAGCACTGCAGAATATAGGACTGTCTAATTCCACAAGGGTATCGTGGCAGATTGCCCTCGATTGTGGTAACAGCGCAGGAACTTAACATTTTAGATTGATTGTTGAGCTTCAATGTCTGTATGGTTTTCTCAAGGACTTCCTTCATTCTTTATCACTATTATTTGTATTTTACTTGTGGCGCTATATATTTTTTTAACAAAAAAAGATTTTTACTTCTCTTTTGTCATTAGTTTAAGGGGCGAAATTTATTGAACTCGGAAAGACCGCTCTGGGTCTTTCTGAGTTTAACGAAAGAAAATAATAACTTGAATGAATGTATACAATGGATTTATATGAATTCTGATTATAACAAAAAACATCAGTATAAATTAACTAACCCCTACCACATGGGTAATGAGATCTGACATTGGGAGTGTGTACAACATTGTAATCTACTGATATTTACTCACAGCATTTCTCGTTGTAATTAAACGCATGCAACTTTCTGTTGTGAGTATATATAATATGAAATAATGTATAGAATAATAGCAGTTTTGTAGCATCTGTGAAAAGATATCTTCACAATGACCCAACAGAAATGATTAATATATAAGACACAGAGAAAACTATGTCACAGATATAATATTACCTGATCTGTCTTTTCTTACATGTCCAAGGTAAACTATTCCTGGATGGTAATGACCCACACAGTGTTCAATTATATAAACCAATACACAAAGCAAACTCATAAAATACTAGCAGAAGAACCATCTTCCAGTTTAATTACACTTACAGTTAATTACAACACACCAACTGCAATAAAACCCCGCTTGTTTATTTGTACCAGTCAGGTGAAGACATGCCCGGCTGCTTCATTTCTCAAAATGACTAAGATCATTATTCTAACAGCCCAACATAAGGCTGATGTGTTTCAGAAACCTATTTTTGTTTTCTTTTACCATATCTGCAGTATATTGCACAACATCAAATATTGCAACTGCCTCAAAGTCAGTAAAAGACTCAGCAAATCAATAAAGATGGAGATTTGTACTGATGATTTGATGATAGTTTTGGAATTTTTCTCAGCAGTACCAGAAAAAGACATGTTCAACCCTACCTAGATGGATGAAGGAAAGAGCAAAACTGGTTATAAAACTGCGAATAAAACTATTGTTAATTCATATACTAGGAACCTTAGTGGCATATTTTATTTGCTCATCAATCCCATTGCAACCAATTAGTGGACTAGCAACCACAGCAACATAATCTGTATATCAATTAAAGCTGTATCAAGGGCATGGGTATTTTTGGGTGACATCATAACTAATGGAACAGTTAACAGAATGTAAATAAGCTAAACTGCATCCTCATCCTCTACCCAACAGTATAGACAGAGTATGTTCAGCAAATATCCCAGTGGTAAATGCTGAATGCTCACCACATCCCCTAATGGCAGTTGCTGAGTCATGGAATAAAAGATCATTGCTGGCCTGTGATTTGGTGTGCTCATCGTTTGAAAACATTCACAGTCATAGATTAAAATTGCATATCTTGTTTATTATAGAAATGGAGTGGGTACTTTCACCCAGGACCTACCCTATTTTATACATCAGTGCTTAAAGGAGAATTGTTATTCTAAACTAAACTTACCTGATCGATCTAGCAGCAGTACACTAATAATGGGCAAAATTTATAAAACTCGAGAAAGTCGATTTCGACCTTTTTGAATTTTATTAATGTAAAAAAAGGGTGCCTGATCGAAACTCTTCCACTGAGTTTTTCCATGGAAAGGTAGCCACACTTTACATTAGTAGTAGGCTACCTTTCCACTGAAAAAATCCAATCGAAAAACTCTATCGAAAATTTTCAAATCTGTAAAATCTTTCGAAAAGCATTGATTGATATTTTTCGGTCAGGCACCCATTTTTTTACATTGATAAAACTTGAGAAGGTCGAAATTTACTTTGAGCCTTATAAAATTCGCTCTAAGTGTACCTACTGCTAGATCAGCTTTTATCTTATGATTCACAGCCCAGGATCAAGTGAGTTTAGTTTAGAGCAATAGTTTTCCTTTAATGATAATTGATTATATTGACTGTCCCTTTGAAAAATAATGTTACAAAATGAATAATATACAAGTGCATCTCAATATATATCACCCAAAAGTTTTTTTTTTCAGTAATTCAATTCAAAAAGTGAAACTCATACATCATATAGAGTCATTACATACAGAGTGAACTCTGTTTATTGATGTTAATCTTGATGATTATGGCTTACAGCCCAGGAACACCCAAAAGTTTGAAATCTCAGAAAATTAGAATATTATACAATATTATGCAAAATTTACTTTCATCTGCAAACAACACCTGGGACCACTGAGCAACAGTCCAGTTCTTTTTCTCCTTGGCCAAGGTAAGACACCTCTGCCATTGTCCTGGAAAGCAACACTTCTTTAGCAACGACCTTTTGTAGTTACCCTCCTTGTGGAGTGCACCAATGATTGCCTTCTGGACATCTGTTAAGTCAGCAGTCTTCCCCATGTGTTGCCTACTGAACCAGACTAAGGGACCTTTTAAAACTCTTAGGAAGCCTTTACAGTTGTTTTGGGTTAATCATTCTAATTTTCTGAGATAATGATTTTTGGGTTTTCCTTGGCTTAAGCCATAATCATCAAGATTAACCTAAATAAACAGTTGAAAAAGCTCTGTTTGTAATGACTATATATATTATATGAGTTTCACGTTTTGAACTGAATTACTGAAAAAAAAACTTTTAGCTGATATTCTAATTTATTGAGAAGCACCTATAATTTACAACAAACATGATCATTATAATAATCCACCTTAAATATAGTCATACTTAAAAAAAATTGATTTTGTGCACATTTGATAATTTTTTATAGTTAAATCAAAGATGATACATAAAGGTCTTCGTTCCAGTTATTGCACTGCGATGTACCATGTTGTGCTTGTGAACCATGTAAAATGTAATAATCTTGAATGTTCCCTTTACTATGTACAGTGTCAAAAAAGATGTTCGGACTATATACATAAAAACTACTACTTATAATAATAATAATAATTACTATTATGTATTCACATACAAAGTTTTAGCGATGATACGACCCTCCTTTGATCAACTTTTGGGGAGAATTCACCAAAGTGCGAAATGAGGTGCGGATCCTTCGCCTCACTTCACACTTTGGTGAATTCCCCCCACTTTGTGTCCTTAGAAGTTTAGTTAAATATCTCTTTGCTTGGTTGATACTAGCGCCAAGAACATATTAAACTGATTGGTAAAGTGAACAGAAAAAAATTAAAGAAATGTTTGTCAGGTAGGTGTTATTATGAATATCAGTCTAAAATACACAACTTGGCACTGTAAAAAAGGGAGAAAATTAGGACTGTCAGCTGGACTAACCAAATGACTTGTATAATGGCATTTCTTGGTCTTCTATGTACATAGAAGTGAACCGAGGTTGGGAGGAATAGCCATTATTAGGCACAAAGTGACATTTCTTAAATCATTAATTTTGTTTTCTGTCAGTTCTTATCTAAACCGATAGCAGCCATTTGTTATACAGTCACCACCCAGTCCCATTGTTTCTATGGTGGTCTTCATAAAGCATTTAAAGGAAGTGTGTTTAAGGCCAGGTTCAGACTGGTGTAAATATGCCAGTGTATTTTAGGAAGGTGTGTCCCGAAAGTACACTGGCAAATTCAGGCCGACGTATATTCAGGACGCAATTTTCTATTGTACTTACGTGAAGCATTTGCGGCTCCTTCTATCCGGCCTCATCCTTCATGTCATGTACATACACTCACTGAATACGCGACAGCAAACGTTCATGCATGCGCGCTTGCTTTCTGCGCTAGTGTAGTCAGAACAGGTAAGTGCTATAGGGATTCGCAGCACAGGCTTTTCTTTTCTTTTTTAAGAGCAAAAATATGCCAGTGTGAACACGGCCTAAAGCCTAATTTTCCAAACTAAATAGCTAAATCTTTCTTTCTATACACAATTCTGAAATTTTTGGAAAGACAGATTGAAGTTATAGCAGCTATAAATCCATTTGAGGCATTTTCAATATTTGGTGTTGCTGTTCTTTTAACTTTCCTTATGACCACTTATAGCCTGCAGTATGCATTAAATTAACAAACCATCTTCACTGAATGGAAGGAAAGCTTGGGTATGAAAAGATACTTAAAAAGAGAACAGTATGAGTTCGCTGGGCAATGCTAAGCTACAATGCACAATAGGACATAAGATTTCTTGTAGTTTAGCACTACTTAGCCTGTTTCTCTATGTGTAAAGATCACAGATAAGGCTTTGTCAATGAAATCTCCTATTTTTTCTTTATCGTATATAGAAAGAGAAAGAGGTCTTTACATGTAGACTGGTGATCTGATTATTATAAAGATCTGTTGTTATGGTGTATAAGAATTCATCTGTTTTATGAATCTGATCTATGTACCTTTATAATAATAATAATTTATAATAATTATATTAAGAAAGTTAGTAGCTCTGTTACAATCTGAAATTGTAACTCTGTGCGACTGTGGTAAATTTTTAGTAACTAGGAATTCTGGATAATATTTTTTGCAGTGTAACTGAATTTTAATAATTCTAATTTTTATATTTAAAATGTTTTTAAACATGGGCTAATGTTTGTTCAGTTACCTCTAGGGTTAAGACTTTTTCCATTCTGCCCTTACAGATGAGATAAAGAACATTGTTGATCTGCAATACTATGCAGTCCAGTGTTTTTCAACCTTTTTTCTTCAGGGGAACTTTCTGGCAGAACCCCTACAGAAATTTGATCGGAATGGAAACGGAAATAGTATAACCGCATAGAGCGCATGCGGTTATACTATTTATTTATTAGAAAAAGAAAGTTGGTGAAGCTGATGTCGGTATTGTCTGACAGTGATCGGGACCGTATCTCGGCTAACCTGCCTACCTGCACACAGTATATAGTGTATGTTGCGGAACCCCTTGCTTGATCTTGAGGAACCCTGGTTGAAAATCACTGATGCATTAGCTTTAAATAGCCATTACAGCAGCCATTTGGGATCACTAAACTTCCACTTTACAAAATGGCTGCAGACAGGATGTAGAAATGTACTTTCTTACAAGCGCATCACTTTCTCTCTAAGGGGTTTATTCATGAAAAGCTGAATTGTCTCATAAAGGTGTGAACTCACATTTATTCACCAATTTCACATATTTGAATAGTCAGCAAACTCAATGATCAGGGGAACTCGAGACCAATTCTACAAATTCACAGACTTGCGGAGCACTTTGCACCACTTTACGTGCTCGAGCACAGGTAATTCTCCTATTCATCAAGCACTGGAGTTAATGCATTACAGTAGTGAATTTAACAAGGCATATTGTGTCACATTCACCAGTTTTACTTCCCCATATTGAAGTGGTGAGTTAGGCGGCTGATTGCAGGGCTCCTACTATCCGAGTAACAACACCACACTACAAAGAGTTGGCTACTGGCGCTCTCACATCTTCTCTATGAGAATCCTCTGCTTAGAGAACAACGAGTAAAGAATTGGGGCTTCATTGACTAAAGACCTAATAGTCGTGTAGAGCTGTGAATTCACATCTATTTGTCACTTCCCCATGTTCACTTATTGAGTAAACTCTGGGAAGTGGAGAATGTGTGTCCAGTTCAGGCAGTTATGATAGTTGCAAGCGTATAGAGCTCCTCCCATTACTCTATGGGCATGTGCACAGGTACTTCTACTAGTGACTAAGATGCAGAGTGTGTCGATGGTGTGAATGTGACTGGGTGAACTTCTCCAAATTCACCTGTTTGACTTTGCCATGCCAGACTAGTGAATTGGGGGATTCATGGCTGGGCTCCAGTGTTGTATAAAGCGATTATTCATTCAAAAGTGACAATGGCAACTGTGACTAAAAGACAACATGGCCTAGGGACAAGGTGACATAGAAATAGAATATTCACAGAATACAGTTAGTGGGACAATGTGAGACTGATGTCACTGCACTAGTCGCCTGACTACGCTACACTACACATGTGACAGCAATTGCCACTGTTTCCCTATTCGACAAGGGTATTCTCCACTTAATCAATACCGAGACGTGAATTAACGTCTATTTTCATGATGCGACTTGACTTGCAGCGAGGTGAATTCAACAGGTGAATTTACCCTTTAGTCAATGTGGCACTTGGAGCACAGTGACCTAAAGTGGTGAGAATTCACTGATAATCAAATTCTCATTTTGGTGAATATGTTTCTCTCTCTCTAACTCTCTCTTTATAAATAATAAATATGATTTTAACAGTGTCCTTGCTTAACGGTCAGAGATCAGGATCCTTATTAACAAAATAATGAAATGTGGGTAATAAGGAGAGTGGAGATTTTTCCCTTATGTAACATACATTATAGTAATGTTACTATTGAGGAAGTCACCATGTGCTACTCCACTTCAAACCCCTGCTGTTAATACGCAATTAATGGACACTGTCTGGCTTCTGTTCTGGTGATCACAGACCTTGCGGTATAAGTGGACATCCCAGGAACTCCTGTGGTGTCCAATATACAGTAACTTTGTGATCTAGTTACTGGTGCAAGTCTCCTGGAAACGCATTATTTTGTTAAAGGCATGTTTCAGTCAATGCATTACAGGAAGCCTAAAGTGAATGTTTGTTTAAAGCAGATGTACTGTTTTCTGCAGTATTACTGTCATTTACAGTTTAACAAATGCAGTTACTCTTCTTGCTCTTTATAACCAAGGTTATCTCTGTACATATTATAGCACCTTATTATAACTGAAGCATAAGAATAGTGAACAAAAATAGGTGATGTGACCAGTGATGTATTTAATAGCCCAGAATCACGTCCTGTGTTTAATGTGAATTAAAAGAAGTGCGTGGCATATGGGCAGAAACTTAATAAAATACCATTTTAATACACTCTATTAGTGGACATGTACTGCCCCTGCCCATGATTTCTTACAGTTTGTATTTATTATATTGTGCTGATAGATTACGCAGCGCTTTACAGAGATTCATCATTCAGTTCAGTCCCTGCCCCATGGAGCTTACAATCTAGTTTTCCTACTCAGTCACACACACACATAGACAGACACAGATGTATGATTTTGGATTGTGAAAGGAAACTGGAGTGCCTGTAGGAAACTCACGCAAGTGCGAGTGTCTGGAGGAAACTCACACAAGTGCGAGTGGCTGGAGGAAACTCACACAAGTGTGAGGAGAACATACAAACTCCCTGCAGGTAAAGTCAAGGGTGGAACCCAGAACCAAGTGCTACAAGGCTGTGTAGCCAACCACTGAACCACTGCACTGCATATATGATATATCATATCATGTTTTGGTAGTGAGGTAACAATCCAAAATTCATATTAAGCCCTTTATGTGGGTTTGAAACCTGCTTTGCGAGGTTTCTATTGAATTGCTTGGAGTCTGTGCTGTGAAGTTTCTGATGGTCATCTGAATTGAATATACTGTATTATCCATCTTTATATGTATATATGGCAGTTTTCTATTTGCTTCTGGTAAGCATTTAGCACAAATCCTACTTGCACAGGTGGTGGTTTGCAGTGTTTCAATTTTCGATACAACACCTAATCTATGTGTTCGCTTGGGCTCAATCTATTTCCTTATTCATTTTTTTTGATAAGGCACCATTGTGTGTCCCACTTGTCTTTTGTACTTTTTTCACAGAAACAGAGTTTCTCTTTTGCTTGATAATTTTTTAATGTTAAGATTGCGACAATTTTCCCATAATAAAGTCGCAACTTTGACAATATTCTCATTATAAAGGTGCAAATGCGACAGTAGCAGCCTAATGCGACTGTCTTTATCTGGAGAATTCACACCTATACGTAACAATTCAGACGTGAATAACCCCCAGTACTGAGTCCAATTTGCCATTTTAACTTTTCCAGATAAAAGTGGTGAAGTAGCGGTTATATGGCAGGTATCTGATGGGTGCAGAGAAAGGAGAGGATCGCTCAATCCACCAAACCAGTATAAAGCACAGCGGGTGCCAAAGAGTAAGAGGCCCAATGTAGCAAACAACAAACTAATGAAGACTCCGGCACCCCGCACATCAGGTATCTGATGGGGACTAATGCAACTGTTCATCTAACATTGACAATAAAGACTGCAATCAAGTGACAACTAGGGGCAGGGAGACATAGAAAGGGATGTAATATTCACTTATATACAGTTAGTGGC
>WMED01026105.1:0-10885 GCA_019650415.1 Pipa parva
TACTGTGTTTGCAATACTTGGTGATACCTTTTTTATTGGAGTAACAGTCATTTTAAATAAAGGAACTATTGAGAGGTCCTTCCTATATACTATTTATATATATATATATATATATATATATATATATATATACACTGTATATAGGCATATACAAAGATTTTAAGAATCGCTCTTGACAAATGTCCTATATTTAAGGGGGCTATTCACTAAAGTCCAAATTGTTGCATATAGGTGCGAATTCGCCAGATATAGACAGTTGCAATAGGCTGCTACTGTTGCAGTCGCATCTTTATAATGAGAATATTGTCGCAGTCACGACTTTATTATGGTAAAATTGTCGCAATCTTAACATTAAAAAATGGGAATCAGCTGTTTGCGAATTCAATAGTTGAATTCGCACAATCTAAAACTCTGTGATAATATCTCATCACTATGATACTTCCATTTGTCAGTAATCTATATAACAATCATATACACTAGGTTAGAGAAGAGAACATATGCATTATTTTCAGTATTTTATTAACTTTATTTTGTATTGAATGCAGTGTGCATTCACTGAAAGTGATCAGTAAGAAATCCTCTGAACCATCAACTGCTGGTAGATATATTACAGAATACTGTCTTTTTTAATGATAAATGTTAAGATAGTGGGTGAAATAAACACTGGAAATGCACATTTTTTTGAATTACTTTAAGATTTACTTTGAATAACTTTTGAATTACTTTAAGGTTATATCATTTACCTTGAGAATATGGGTGTGTAATCAAACTTTAGTGATGACAGCTCTAAAAACTGAAACATCAGTGTTAAAAGAGCATTAATCATACATTTATCAACAAACCTAAAGTGTTCAAATAGCATGTGATTCAATTTATATTAGATAACACATTTATCTATTACCTCTATTTGTCCCTTTATTGTACACATGATATCATGGCTCTCCAAATTCTAAATATGTTTTTGTCAGGGTCACAGCTTTATGATAGGTTATTAAGAAAAGTGTAAGAGACAAGTCAGAGAAGAATAAATCTTTGACTAGATTCTAGCATCATCCTTAAAGATTTAAAGAGTCTAAAACCAGTAACAAGGGCTGTTCTATACGATATAACCAAAATTCATTGTCTTATTTTCCAAATGTTGGTAACATGTTTTTGTTATTACATAAATAGATTAATCTCATATATTAGATTGACATCCTCGACATTGGAGCTGACCTGAACATTTTATCATAGAAAGCTTTTTAATTATAAATATATTTCAGGTAACTCACTATTCAATCCTGATATACTCGTGTCTAAGGGTCATTCCACACGTTAACAGCTCATATTTAATAACGTTTGCTAGCAAAAATATTGTAGGTTGTTAAATGCTTGCCCATTTTACAATTTTTGTGTTTGCTTATTTCATCATGTTTTCATGTGTGAAGTTGTACAAAATTGTGAAATTTTCTCCTACTTCTCTTCTTGATAAATATGCGCCAACTTTGTGTTAGCATTATTTCTGCATCATAGTAGCACATTTAGTTAATATAATTGATGATAGATCAGTTAAATAGCCATATTGTTGGTTTATATATTATAGTTTCCACCAACAGTATGCAGCAACTCTTACAGGCCCTGGTGCAGAATCAGCTCCAGGCCTCCCTCCCAAGGTCCCAGTGCCAAATGAGCTCTGCAAAACCAAACTTCCCCAACAATGAAAGAAGACTTACCCCCATCAGGGGGGTGCATGTGGGAACTTATAGATGGATCTTAGTGGTCACTATTGCGACCACTGTGACCCCTATATTTCCATCCCTGAATTCACCAGTTCTACTTTACTTCAGTCGCGGAGCTTCTTGTCATCTTTCCTGGCTCTTCCCTGTGCTGTTTGTGGCTTAAGGAACAGTTGTTACATGTAACATTTATTTTGGAGGACAGGGGATAGTTGGTTGAATGCAGCTCATTTCATAAAACACATTGATAAATCATAGTTTCTAAAACGTCTGGCCTTTCTGAAAGAGCCCTGATTCATATTCTTCTTGTAGTAACGATCTGCTAAATTGTGTAGAATCTGAGTAAAATAATTCTCTCTTCTATAACATTTTTAAGTGAAAACAAATCTTTTGACACAAGTTTTAACAAAGATTTATTGTCAACGAAAGACCTTAACACAAATGTTATTAAATAAATCCATAAAACAATCCAAATGAATCTCTGCACTTTACGTGGGTGTACAAAAAAATAATAAATGATGTACGCATGAGGACCCTTGTAATGATTATCCCAATATTGATAAATGTAGTCAATAAGAGCCGTAATAGTGATGCCTTGAGTATAAAGTCACACACAGGACAACTTATGATGTGACATATTAAGCTCACCCAATAATAAATATGACATGGTAATAATCATGATTGGTTATAGTATCAGTAACAAAGAATAAAGAAATCACTAGCGAGGGTCTAGATATTTCATGGTTATCATACAGTTTAAGTCTGTTGGAGTACATAGTACTGTGCATGGATGACATTTCATTTTAGACATCATATATGCTATCAACTAACCTTGTTTGCCAAAACATTAAAGGGCTTATCCATTAAACTATGAATTCACTCTCTTTGCGATGCTACGCATGGGAAAAAGTGAGTTTGCTACTCCTTATCCATGAAACTGCAGATTCCCTTAGTGAACAAACAAACAACAACATAGAGCAGCATAGACAGTTGTGTAGTAGCAGTATACTGTGGGGGTTATTGCATAGTCATGCACAGTAATGCGAATTAAACCAGTGAAGTGCAGTGACGTCGTCTTCATAATGTCTCACTAATTGTATTAAATGAATATAGCCTCCCTTTCTATGTCACCATATTTCTACTATATGTCATCATTTAATCACAGTCACTTTTAAATCAAACAAGGTATGCTACATTGGAGCCCTTCCATCAACCCCTACTTCCACACTTTGACCTGGCGAAGTCAAGCAACACAGTATGTCTTGCCGAATTCGCTACTTCAACAGACTCGAATGCTTGATGAATAGGTTAATAACCTGTGCACGCATAAACAAAGTGACATGAAGAGCTCTGTAAGTCCACAATCGTCATAAGCATCAAAATTGGAAGCAAATTCACAACATTGCAGAGGCTGATGGGGTTATTCACTAAAGTCTGAATTGTTGCGTATAGGTGCAAATTCACCAGATAAAGACAGTCGCAGTAGGTTGCTACTGTCACAGTTGCATCTTTATAATGAGAATACTGTCGCAGTCGCGACTTTATTATGGGAAAATTGCCACAATCTTAACATTCAAAAATTGTTGCGACTTTACAATGGGAAGTTTTAGTGGATTTGCTATGGGAATCCGCTGTTTGCGAATTCAACAGTTGAATTCGCACATTAGTGAATAACCCCTTGAAGATGAAGAGGAGTTAGAGAAGTGATAAAATGGATGTGGATTTGGACTTTCACAAATAAGGGGGTAATTCAGGAAAGTGCGAATTTACCTGGTGATCCTTTGATTCACCTCGCCGAGACTGATATGCTCTCCCTGCTCTCCTGCACGCGGAGATCAGCGAACGCTTTAAAGGTACTTCTGTGAGGCGACTTGAGTGGTCACGAGGTTAGCCTAAGTACATTTAAAGCGTTCGCTGATCTCCATGTACAGGAGAGCAGGGAGCGCATACCAGTCTCGGCGAGGTGAATTGAAGGATCACCAGGTAAGTTTGCCCTTTCCTGAATTGCCCCCTAAGCTCCTAAAACTTTAGCAAATCTGTTATCTGTAATAAGCTGTAACATCTATTTGCAGTTCTATCACTTTTAAAACAGGACAACAATTCAATGTATAAAATAAGTTAAAATATACAAAAGGAAGATATATGGAAAAGAGTTAAAGGGCAAATTAGAAAACAGAATTGATAATCCACATTGATACATTTGTAAGGCATCTATTTCCCAGATAAAACTCTAAAGAAAAAGATTATTTATACATTACACAAGTATATACATGGTAAACATGAATATACTAAAGGCAAATGTTTTATATGAATTAATCATGAATCTCAAGATCAAAAGCAAAAGTTTGGTATGAATAAATCATATATTTTAAAATGACAGTCTGAATAAAAATGCTAGTGGCAAACATGATCCAAGATAAAGAAGGTGACCCAAAAGCAACTGTTTTTCACAATCTGTACATTTTATGATTTGAGATTAACTTTGTTTGTGTTCACTCTAAAAACAGAAGTTCTGGTTTGGATGAACTTTCATAGTTTTACCAAATTTAGAGCAGTTGAAAGGGAATTGTATATACATGGAATTTATCTTACATGCCAAGTTAAATTGTGAATGGGTTGTATCTGATTTGTGTTTTTAAAGGCATTGTAAATGGGACTTGCTAGGCGGTAGCTAAAAGATGGAGTCATATATTTATGGCTGACAAGCGGCTAACTGGTAAATGACAGTGTATGAAGACTGAGGTTTCAAACAGGAGCGGTAATGTGCAAAGACATAAGCTCTTACTATTTAAGTTGCTGTAGGCCATGAAAGCTGATCAATTAGCTTGGAATTATGTATCTTTCTAGGCATGGATTTGCTTTCTCAAATTAGACTGCACTCGCCAACATTTCCTCTACCCACTGGTGCAGTGGAAGGTTTAAATCCCCATTCTTTTCAGGCATTCATTACCTGAACTTCTTCCTGATTAGGATCCTGTGTCCCTAACTGCCTTATCCTACCGCATTTCCCTGAAAATAAGACAGGGTCTTATATTAATTTTTGCTCCTAAAGACTCGCTAGATTCTATTTTCTGAGAAACTTGGTACCATACTGTATATTTCTAGCACTTTACTGCAGCTAGGTCTTATTTTCAGGGGAGGTCTTATATTTCTAAACTTGAAAAAAATTGCACTAGGTCTTATTTTTGGGGGATGTCTTATTTTTAGGGGAAACAGGGTAGTACCTACACCTAATCTACTAGTAATCTTTATTTTACCTCTCCGTGCTCCTATTCCTAGTTCTCTCATTATAAACTTAAAATGACAGTACCTGCTGCCTGTACAGCCTTTTCAGCTACGAGCTGAGGCGAGCTTAGGGGCCACGACCTGGAGTCTCCTTACCTCAAAGGCCATACCCCCTTGTGGAGGTTAAGGGTGAAGACTGGCTAATTATATTCCACTCCTCAGGGAACCTGTGTCAGCTATGTGGTGGTAGGAGGATCCACTGATATCCATGAAAACTGTGCAATGTAATATAAATATATGACAAAATATAAATATATAATAAAATATATTAGATGGCACTGTATCTACTGCAGAAAGATAAAGATAAAAGCGTACATATAATGCTTTTAATGTCTTTATATTATACAAGAACTTTACAAATATACAGACAGCATTAGTCTTTGTTAATGTTGTATTTATTCAGCAACAATCCACTACAAAATCCCAGTAGGGAAAGCACGGTATACTGTTGGTGATGGAGATGATTTTAATCTGTGGAATTAGGGTATAAGCAAGTCCTAAACTCAGCAATTCTGATAAGAGTTTATCCCTCTCTATGTGTGGATCTGAGAATCAGAGCAGAAGCATCCAGCAAACCTAAATAGCTGCAGGCATATGGGAATGTCCTCTACTAAAATCAAAGTACAGAATCAAAAGGAAAGAAAGAAGACAAAGCAGGATATCCACAATGCTTGCATGAATTATATAGAAATAATACAAGTAATTTCATTACTATTACAATTATGGAGAAAACCAAGGTGTTTTACTCTTGGCTGATGAAGCTAGCTTCTCTACTGAATAGAGTAATCTATTATAATATATTATATTAATATATTTACTATATATATATATATATATATATATATATATATAAATTAATATATTTACTATATTATATATTATAGTAAATAGCATATATATACTGCTTTTACTAATTGTTTCACTGCATATTGTAAATCAAGAAGCTGTACTCTCCCATTTATTGGACAGATAATGTGTGTATAGTTAGTGCAAACACCCAGGCACTAGTTGTCATTGCTGCAAAACTTTATCAAAATGAAATTAACAAAGTAAAAATAGCATGAGATAGCAATAAATTCAGTTAGTAGTAGCACCAGTTACATCACCAATATTAACTAACAGTTGCCACCATTGATGTGCCAAGCAGAGCTCTTCAGATTTTCTATAATAGGACCCTAGCAGTTTGGAGTAACAGCTTGGTGCCGAATCACAATCTAGGAGATTCTAGGCAGATTTCTTCCTCCTGCTGAAGTGATATACCCTAATATCATAGACGGTAAGGGGGGAATTCACAATAGTCCGAAGTGAGGTGCGGAGTCTTCTCCTCACTTCGCACAGACTGATCTGCGCTCGCTGATGTCCTGCACGTGGATATCAGCGAGCGCTTTAAAGGGATTCCAGTCTCGGCGAGACCAAAAGAGTTGCTTAGTGGGACTCTGGCATATGAATCTAATCAAAACAAATGATATTTTTTGTGCCCTAAAATAAATTAGAATATTAGATTGGATATTACAAATGCAACAGCAAATCAAATTTGTATATACAGTATACTGTAAATAAAGTAAATCAGTGATCTGGAGTAAGAAAAACGAAATCTAATTTTTAGATACACATCGCTATTACATGTTCAAAAGAAAGAATATGATATGGCAAGATCATTGAGAATGAGGCTCACTCTGGAGCAGTAAATATTAAAGGCCATACCGTTGTTTAGGAAGGAAAAATAGAGAATATGGTTTGTGTCATTATATTAAAACTTTTAAAATACCTCATCTGAGACACAGCACCAATAAAGGAAATGCTGCACCTTTGTGGAGTGATATGCACAGCAGGGGTGAAAGTACTATTGATTTCTAGTGAATGTATGATACAAGCCGCTAAACATAGAGGAATCCATGGAAATTCAATTATTAATGCAAATAAAATGTCCATGTTAATATGAAACATCTCTGATAGAAAAGGACAATTGCTTTTAGCACAGCTAATGAGATTAATGAAATTAACTAGGTTAAGTCCCTCTAGAAAAAAAAAATCTTAAAAAAATGTTTACCTGCTATTAAATGATTAATATGTAGAAATATTTACAAAACCAGTACTAGGATTTGCTTTCATCGAAGTGCACCGCTGAATCATTTACTGTATAAGCAGCCATGTTGTGGAATACTATTTATGAGTATTTCTAGAAATGGTTTTGAGAAATGTTGGGATGATTTTCTAGAATGAAAAGACATTCTAGTTACAATTAGTTAAATCTAGTGGTTATTGATTTTAGATGAAGGGAGGGAATATCCAGCAAAATATTGTTCAAACCATGGGGGTTATTCACTAAAGTCTGAATTGTTGCGTATAGGTGTGAATTCACCAGATAAAGACAGTCGCAATAGGCTGCTACTGTCACCATCGCGTCTTTATAATGAGAATGTTGTCGCAGTCGTGACTTTATTATGGGAAAATTGTCGCAATCTTAACATTAAAAAATTGCTGCGACTTTACAATGGGGAAATTGTAGCGGATTTACTATGGGAATCTGCTGTTTGCGAATTCGACTGTCGAATTCACACCTTGGTAAATAAACCCCATCATATCATGCGCAGTGGTTAGCAAATTTGGGTTATAAACCACATCATTCGGAAAGTGCGGCCTCTTCTCATTTCTGTTTTACATGGTTGCAGACACCCACAACCCTTCACTCTTTCCATGGTTTTCTATGGAACTTTGCATAGTACATACTTATTATCATTATGTGCCCCAGAAAGTTTGGTATATAAAAGGCGGCTGCAACCAGCAATGAACACAATACAAAACAACAAAACAAAAAAAAAAACAAATCAGGAAATGAGCTCCCAAGATGACATTTTTACAAATACTGCTCAGGAATCATTTTCAATTGGCAAATTTCTTTTCTAGTAATAGTGTTCCTTTAAATTAACTGTATTGATTTTGTGTCATGTGCTACATTTCCATTTAAATTCTATTTAATATTAAACTCTGAACTTGATACTATACATAAACAGTTCCTGCATTTACATTTTCTTTGAAAATTCTCATCACAACATGATATTATACAGTATATAACCATATTTTAATATGTTAATTCATTTTTTTAACACCATTTGTTTCCTGCTTAAAGAAGCACTATGGGCTTGTTCACTCTAGGGGTGATTAGGAAGGGTAGAGTGGAAGTACTCTTCAGACTCTTAGGCGAAAGTTATTAAAGTCAGAAAGACCGCTATCGAGTGGTTATTCTCTAAATTCCGAAGTTATGTAAAGGTGTGAATTCGCCAGCTAAAGACAGTAGCTATAGACTGCTACTGTTGCAGTCTCATCTTTATAATGAGAATATTGTTGCAGTTGTGACTTTACTATGGAAATATTGTCGCAGTCGCGACTTTATAATGGGAGAATTGTCGCAGTCATGGATTTGATATGGGAATCCGCTGTTTGAGAATTCAACAGTTGAATTCGGACTTTAGAGAATAACCCCCTCCGTCTTTCCGAATTTATTGCGTGAGATCTCTCATTGTTCCCACCAGATTACTGCGCGTTTTTTTTTTATCTTGATCTTTGACATTTTTCAATGGAAAGGTAGCCATACTTTATACTGATAGTATGGCTACCTTTTTATTGAAAAATTGAGATAAAAAGAAGTCGATAAAAATACTCACATGGTAATCTCATGGGAATAACGCAAGATCTCACCCGATAAACTCAGAAAGACCAAGAGCGGTCTTTCCAACTTTAATAACTTTTGCCCATTTAGCCTCCAGTGTTTCCCCTGGTCTGTTTGGCAATCCTGATATCTTCTGATCTTGAGAGCCACCAAGTTCCTCTTCACTTCCAGTACCTGCTGTTTTTCCAAAAAGAGCAATCACAGTAACTCCCAGATCCCAAGTCACCTGGGGACAATATGGTTTCCATTATGTTTAAAATCTCCTTAAGATATTTTGCATTCCTTAAAAACAACAATTTCCATTTATTTATGTTTTAAGGAGCTAAACTGGATTTAAATAAAAACTGAAGCTATTGGATTTATTGTGGTCTGAATCATACCTAGCATGCTGCAACTTTACAAGAAACAGTCAATAGTCAAGATTCTAAATTCACACAGGTATGCAAGGCTTAATGGAAAAGTATGCAAAAGAAAGAATTTATTTTTGAATCAATTAAAATGTATGTATGTTGCTGTTAGGAATATAGTTTTCCAATGTCTCTAGTTTGTCAACAATCCTTTGAAGTTCATGATGTAATATTTTATATGCCCAAAGGAAAAACTGTCAGCTCAAAACATTTGAAGATTGCGCCAGGAACTCATTAGCAGGCTGGCATTTGGATGGGCAGAGAAAATGCCCATAAAATTCAGAGGAAACATGGAATAAAACATGGAATAATTATCAGCAGAAAATATACTGAAGCTTAATATTCATGGTTCGTTCCAAATAAAAATGTCCAAACAAGATACTGTGCAGTATTGGTTACTTAGGCATTTTACTATTGACAGGAAGCCTGACAGAAATTCACTAAAAAAGGTATTACACAAAGAAAAGACTTTTTCACACACAGAGTTATGGGAAAGGGGGAATATTTGCGGGTGAGTTTGAGAGTGATGTGAAGTCAGTGTAATGGAAATGTGTACGTACTAGGAATATGTAATATATCCATCCATCAGTGAATAATAATCTGTTTAAAAGGAGGATGGACATAATAATAACACCAGATTAATGACTAATTAGTCGGACCCATAAAGAGAATGTGTTTCATTATCACTATGTCTGCCAGTTATAACACAGGTTTTTTTAACTTATTTACTTATTTCAATCAATGTTCGACATGTGAATCCAAGTTAAGAAGAAGTAATATAGACAAATATATGAATAAAAATAGGCCATCAGAATTGAGCATTGGATGTGCGCTGTCCTCCTTATGTGAGCAGTGGGCATAATCCTGACAGACAGATAAACTCCTCCCAGAACAGGAGTTGGGTCCAAATTCAGCTTTTATTGCTTGGGTGGTGTAAAACTTGGCAGCGGAGAAATAACAAGTTTTACTATTATTTAGCAACATAATGAACTACATACATTGCAAAGTACATATATACATATGAGTAAACATAAATTATAGACTATGGAGAATATTTACATATGCACCATAATAATCAATTCCCCATGTATGTATACCTGCTACTCTGCATTACGTTAACTACAGCTGCTAACTCCAGCCAGCAGGTTTCACTAGCGATTTAATGTATTCAATCATTTCAATATATGTCATAGGGAGGAAAAATGGATTGTTTTTAGAGGGAAATGCAAAGTAAAGTAAGTTCCTCTTCTATTTAAGGCAGTGGAAAGGCCCCTTAGCTTAGCTAGTGATATTAGCTCATGATATAGTTCATTCTAGGAATGAAAATGCAGCAATGTTAATTATCTGGGCAGTTTTGGGCCCCATAAAAGAGATATCTGGGATTAGTGTTCCTGAGAACTGGAGTAAATCCAATAATTTTGGATCTTAGATAATTTAGCATTTATCTTCAAACATGTGATCATTGGTTCTTCACACGTATTTATAAAGCACCTCTATATCCCACAGTGATATATAATATAGAACCAGGCAAATATGGACTTACAATACAATAAAAATAAAGTAACATGGGAGACATATGGATAGAGGACACTGTTTGTGAGAGATGAGACGAGAAAACAAAATATACTAAGATATATAGTCTAAAATAAAAGTACCTGGGAAATAAGCAATTAATACAGGCCAGAGCCAAGCAGCAATAACACGCAGAGTAGAGACAGCTCACTCACTGAAGGGGAAGAACCAAGCAACAGTAACACACAGAGTAGAGACAGCTCACTCACTGAAGGGGGAAGAGCCAAGCAGCAGTA
>WMED01026109.1:0-10885 GCA_019650415.1 Pipa parva
TGCCCTTTAAAGAAACAGCCCATCCTCCAACAGTTATTTGACATGTAATTGACATCACCTGTCACTTAGCCCATATAAGGGTCACTCTTCCTAGCTCTTGCGCCTGATTATAGTACTTGTCTGCTAGTACTTGGGGCTCTTGTGTTCTTTCTGCCACAGTTACCTGTTGCTTTAAACCTGACTAATCCTGATACTCTGAATAAAGTTCACTGCCTATTTGCTGAACTTACCGGTAGGTTACTCTCCGCTAGTCTGTTGGCCTGCTGTTACTTCTATTTTG
The DNA here is from genome assembly GCA_019650415.1 of Pipa parva. Classification (NCBI taxonomy): domain Eukaryota; kingdom Metazoa; phylum Chordata; class Amphibia; order Anura; family Pipidae; genus Pipa; species Pipa parva. The sequence goes on from WMED01026109.1 coordinate 281, forward strand.
CTCAGTTCCAAGATATTCGCACTCCCAACTCAATCTACCAGTGGATAGCTTACCCTACGGGCCGCGACCTGGGAACTCCCTGCAGCAAAGCCCACATCCCCTTGTGGGGGTCAATGGTGAAAACCAGGGAGTTCCTTAGACTCAGCGCACTAGGGACAGCTTGCGCCAAGTCCCTGTGGAACCACAGTGCTGCCTCCTTTTCTGCCCAAATTCCTTCTGGTGAAACATTACAGGAAAAAATTGTACTAGGTCTTATTTTCGGGATTGGCTTATTTTCGGGGGAAACACAGTAAGCATAAATGAGGGATGGAACATCCAGGCTGTGGTCACTTGTAGGTTTATTGCAGATTCTTCTACTCTTTGGGCTGATTACTGAAATCATTAAGAATTGTGTTAGTCTTTACTTCCCCATTAAAACTTACAAGTGCTGCTAAGGGGAATGAAGAACACTGCATATCTGCTTTCCAAACAAAGTTGGGAGGTCTGGAGACTATTTTGAAGTGACACAAAGCAGCTCTTTAACTGATTATGTGGTAGACGTTTCAGGGGTTAGGCTACTGTCAACTATCTCTTTATTCATATTTGTATTATTATTAGTTTATTTTCTAAGGCAATCTTGTCTGACTAAACCATCCCTAGACAACTCAAAATACGATTCCTTTCCTCATATAGCTTAGACAATTCTCCAGAGAAGTGTATATCATTATTACACTCCTCGCAGAAACATTCTCCTTCCCAGCCATCATAATCACTTGTGCATATCTGCCTTCTACCATAAAACAGATCTATTTTAGTTACTTACTCTGCTTACTTTAATTGCTGTGCCAGACGCTTGACATACTCTCTTCTGTTTCTAATCAATTCAATTCAAGCATTTCTACCCCTAGCATAATGTTCACCCTATACCCCCCAACTAGTACAGGCTTGACATTTCTCTTGTTGCCCTGTATGTGGCAGGAATAGTTTTGAACTTCTAAATATGGCTGGCTGTGACTTTCAGTCAGACGCACACATCCCCTCACTACAAACAATATACATAAGAGGCTTTGCTAATTCATATAGTTGGCCATGGACATCTCTTTTATGGGGTTTGCACTGGACTTTAATTCAATCAATATCAATTGCCACATTACAGGAGTTAATTACAAAAGGGGTTCAGGAATTAGAAGTAATTCATTTCCAATGTAATAGTTACAAAAACACTCCAGGGAACATTTTGTATGTAGTCAACAGATCCAAGACATGGTCATTTTATTTGCCGATTTAGACTTTTTAATTATAGACATCTTAAAATTTTGGCCGTCATTTTATGAACGGTCAGTAAATGTAATGAAATGACTGTTGGTATCCCTGGAACAGCATATAGTATTCTATGGTGCTTTAGGTAATCCATGCTGATAAAGTACCCAAATAAATTTACTTTATAGATACTTGTAACATTTTGTAAGCATCAACTTAATATATAGAAATTGTAAAAGCATTTTCAAATTTGACATTCCTGTCTATTTAATATTCCTGTAAACCTTTCCCCACCTCACCCACACAAAATATATATATACACATAGCAGACTTTTTTTTCCCTCTGTAAGACAACATTGCAAAATAATGCAGCTCCAGCTAATATTTGGAGTGCATAAATGATATATTTTAAGTAGCATTGCTGTATATGACATATATAATATATATATATATAAGACAGTCAACTGAAGAAATGTAAAATGTAAAACAGTCACTGCTCCCTCAGTAGAAACTAATTAAAATGTATAAAAAGCTAGGCACAGGCTGTGTGAAGTGTCATTCCAAGCAGTTGCTGCGTGTGTTTTATCATGTGTAGTAAATTGTTAAAAATGGCTTTTAACATCCTGATCCAAAAACACCTTGGGCCTAGTCTCACAGTAGAACACCTGTTCACTAAACAGGAAGTAATTGGCAGCAGTGATAGGTGAGTCATAGGTCCACAGGGCAGGCTGTTTGTTTAATGGACAATTTTAAATGGTTGTCACATGCAAAAAAAATAAATAAAGCATGCTGCAAATTGCTTAGTGTTACACTGCCCTGAAAGGACTATGTACTGCATCTGTCTGTGTTTCTATTAACAGTTTATGATTAGTAAAGTTAAAAAGGCCTAAGGAAGGACACAGGATTATCCAGGGTTAGCATTAGTCCAGCAGGCTTTTGGAGCCCCCTATTGGTAAAACAGTGATACTTCAAGATAAATTGGATGAATGGGGCATTGAAGTATAACAATTCCACACATCTGCTAGTATTGATTGTACAGAACTGCACGGCCTGAAACACACAGGAACCTAAGGAAATTGTTCACAAAATGGCTGTAATGGTAATGCCTTTTATTGCAGTCTTTACTGCAGCAGATAACTATAATTACCCTACTATTTACCTTTCGCCACTGATATTTACCATTTCTGTTATTGTTTTTGTGAGCGGCCTCTTTAATTAAACATACGCTTGCAAAAAATGGCAACAAGAAACGGTAAATGATTGTAAAAGCAGAGAACCAAAAAAAAATTTAAAAAATCACAACTTGCGCCTTGGCAAAATGCCAAAAATAGTACATGGCTATAATCTCCATTTGATAAATATGACATTTTCTAAACATGTCTGGCCGTTGTCATAGTAGGTTTCTACATTGACACATCACCTCACACTTAGGGGCTTATTCATGAAAGTCCAAACAGTTCAAAATGATCCAAAATTGCATTCATTCCCCACTTTCCCATCTTTGGGGGTTATTGACTAAAATGAGAATTCGACTGTTGAATTCTCAAACAGCGGATTCCCATAGCAAATCCGCGTCAATAGTAAAGTCGCGAATGCAACAATATTCCCATCATGACAAGATGGGACAGTAGCAGTCGACACTGTGAAAGTAGCTGTCCATTGGATAGTGTGCGACCGCTGTTAGCTGGCAAATTCACACCTTTACGCAATAATTTGGACTCTAGTCAATAACCCCCTTTATATATTCAGCAAACTCTGACAAACATGCTAATTGAGCAAGGAGTACTGTGTCGCATTTGATGGTTTGTATTTGCCAGATCAAAGTGAAGGTGGTAGGGGTTGATGGCAGGTCCCCAAAGTGGCACAATGGATTAATCCACCTACTACTACTGTTCAACTGATTCCACTGCACTGATCAAGAGTTGCGTCTGATGCCGTTCACTTCTTTGCTAAAGGAATCCGCCACTTAGTAAATAAGAAGTAGCAAATTCATGAGAGTACGAACTGATGTGACGTAAATAAAGTTCGATGGTCAAATCTGAACATGACTAAGCACCTTATTCTTATAAACGAGTGGCGTTTGCTCTAAGACTGCAAGGAAAGCTCAGCTTCCCCTAAAATGACAAAAGAAATAAGTGATCAAATATATACAACAGTACAGTATGTACATGTCATTTCACAGACTTCAATAGCAAAGCAAAAGTGCAATGAAACAAGATGAGTAATTGGATAAATGCTGGGCTTTCTCCCTCCCGGACTCTCAGCTTCTCTGGGAGTGTATGGGGCAGTGGACTGGCCTGGAAGCTCAGTCTGCATGCTGATTGGATGATCTGTCTGAGGATGAATCCCTTTTTGATTGACAGTGAAATGAGTGAATCAGCAATCTTTCATTCTGATTTGCAACAACCTTTTTTTTTTGTTCTGAGTAACAAGCTGCAGTGCTGCACATAATGTCATAATGTCAGTGTGAATGTTGTGGACAGGATTTTGGTAAAGCCATTTAATAGTCTTGTTTAGAGTTAAACAGCAGGGTAGATCAACTCCTCAGATTAACTTGGTGCAAAAGGTGGGTAAAAGTTACATATTTTTTTCAGCTGTCCTGGTATGACAAAGTGAGCTTCCCCTCCTTGAAAGACCAGCATCCGCCACTGTCACATACCTGAAAACTGCTGAGAAATGCTTGAAATTGTGGCCACAGTATTTTAAGAAAATCACACTGCAATATTTTCAAGCAGTTTCCTACAGTTAGTAGGTATGCATCTAGAAAGATGTGCTAGGTGGTTTGTTGCTAAGGAAGCATGCTACAGCAATAGATCACTTTGTGTTCAAAACTTTAGTATTGTTTTGCATTTGCTGTTTGAAGACTTATTTTATCTTATTTGTCTTCAGATGTGCGAGTTTTTCCCATGGTAAAATACAAGAGTCAAGTTCATTTTTTATAAGTTACTTTGATTAATGAAGAAACAGTTAAAACAAAAAATTAAACAACTTTAAATTAATCACATAGATTTGTTACCCTTGATTGCCCAAACACGGCAATACAGGTAGTCCTCGACTTACGACGTTGATCCGTCGGATCATACATTCATACAGTATGGTTGCACGCAGATCGACTTACGTTGCAAAACCATGTAAGTCGGAACAAGGCATGGTTGCACGCAGTTTGACTTACGTCGCAAAACCATGTAAATCGGAATAAGGCATCGTATAATGCGTCGTAACCCCGAAACGACGTAACTCGAGGCAGTCGTAACCCGAGGACTACCTGTAGTATGAATTTTATCATGGTTTTAGCATCATTTTGATTGCAGTTTTAACCATATTCAGTAAGATTACAACAAATGGCCAAGTATAGACTTGCCCTAATGTGGTGCAGTGCAAGTAACCTATTAGTGCAGATATATGGGGCCTAGCCACAGCACAGCTCTACATTTGAAAGCTAAGTAGGATGCATAGGAGAAATATGACAATTATTTGGCAGAGGCCCCAGTTTAATTATGAATAAGAATAATATGTCTTGTGCCTGGTAATGATGGTATATTGATTTGTGAACTATAGTGCTGTATTATGTATTATGAAAAATACCTTCACTTTAGAGAATTTATGTTGACTGGAACAATTATTATTGCTGCCAAAATATATCCTTCAAACTTCATACTATAAACCCTTGCAAACTGTATGGATTTGCAGGGCAGCACAACAGGTTTGGTGCTGGCCCCACCCAAGACGTGACGTCTAAGGGATCCAAGGTCTTCACCCTTAACCGTGACAAGGGGATACTGGTCTTTGCTGCAAGGGGATCCCTAGGTTGCAGCCCCTGGGGGAGCCACTCACTGGCGGTGCTGAGGTGGTGGTGGAGGAGTAGGGAGGAACTGCCAAGAGCAGAATCACCAAAACCAGATACACAAGGAGAAAGAGACCAAAAACTGGTCATAGGCAGACTTAACAGAAAACTCTCCAGGGAGAACAGGATACCAACAGGTAAACCAGGAATCACACGGAGTAGCAGGAACACAGCAGGACCAGAAATCATGATACAGGATACCTGACCTATAATCAGGCAATGATTCAACCAGCCTGCTGAGTATATATACTCAGAAACAAGTGGGGATTGGCTGGCAAACAGCTTCTAGATTGGATTAAATGAAAGTACTTATTCAAATTACCTGTGCAAGACAGGAAAACAGAATCAAGTAGGGTTGAGATCAGGCAATAGAAAACCAGCAAGGCAAGAAACCTCAGACAGCTCCATAGTAAGAATGTAAGATCACCACCTGCACACAGGCTGTCCAGGGTTCAAATCCCAGGACTGGACTGGAGCAACCACCGTGTTACACAAACTACCCTTGTAAGAAATTACAACTTATAAAACAATTATCAATCAACAATAACTTTCTGTAGGTTCAAAGGGGAGGTCAGAAAAGAAGGAATGCCAATAAAATCAGAAAATCAGTATTATTGTACTGTATTAGGTAGAATACAATGCTGTACATGTATAAGATGTCAAATACACAAAAAAAAAGTACAATAATATCATGTATTATCAAAGGGCACCAAATTAAAGATTTTACCCAATGAATACTACCACAAGAATAAAATATAGCAAATATTTCACTAATACAATATAACCAAAGATATATTCACTAACACTGATCAACCTTAAATAAAATATACCATATAACACACCACACAGGCGCCATTACTGAATGTTCCATCTCAAGAATAGACCTCACGATTCCTTCCTGGAATCTCTGTCTCCCTGGAATCTCCCCCCTAATGCAGATCTACTTGGACTTTTCATCTCCAGTTTGGGGTGACCCTCCTATCTTTCCCTACTCCTATAAGCAGTCGGAGAGTCTAGTTGTAAGAATGATGGACTTTTGATTATTTCCTTTACTCTTTTCTTAAAAGTGTGAATTGAATTTAGTATGTAAATAAAAATACTGCTAAACTTTTGGCTAAGTTCCAGGATTCATTTACCTGCTGAGGGAAACCCCTAAATACAGAGAATGGTATTTGTTTGTGTGCTACACTTGTGGCACACAAACAATTTGTTGAGTGCAACATTTCTTAAATATTTTTCATTTTTTAAAAATTCAAATTTTTCATTTATTGGCTTCAATATATGTAGATCATAAATACATCATTAAGCTTTAATCAGACTATTTTACTACAGGAGCCAGGTCACAACTTCATAGATATGGGACTTTAATATCATAGGGCTTGAGTATAGTTGCCAATGTTCAGCAGTCCCTTTGCCTTATATTAAACAAGAATAGCAAATGGTGGATTTTGGTACATCAGCCATGCTCCCAAAATCACCATTCCTACTACTGCGTGTTATGGTGTCCCATTGGTGAGGTTGGAGTTCCCCCTAGTGATAACTGTTGGTATGGCACCTGCCTATAATTCAGCAGGGCCTGAATGGGTTTTCCACCCATAGATAGAGTCACAGTTTAGGTCCTTCCCTAGGATATATAAGCTGGTGAAGGGGAGGGCCCTGGGTCCACCGCATGGTGTGCAGCAGCTGGAGCCCTACCCTCCTGGTGGGATCCTGGAAGAAGAATCCATAGGGAATTCTGGAAGTTAAATTTTATGCTTGGCTCACCTCAGAACGTGTGAGGTAGAGGATTAGGTTATCTACGCTGGGTAGCCAGAGACCCCAACACGAGTGGCAGTGGGCTTCGAGGCCTGATGTAGATTTCAGTTAGGGATGGCTGAGTGGTAGGCTTAGGGACCAGGGACAGCCTTGAAAAGAAGAAGGGGTTCCTGAGAGGTCCAGCCCATGTGTGGGGAGATACCAAAAGAGTCCCACTCTAAGGCGCCATATGTCAACTGCTTGGCTTGTGTGATCTGTGGTGCACAGATGTTGGTAACTATGTACTGTATGTCTATCTTAATGATGCAGTTCCTGATGTAACGAACTGCCACATGCAATGCAAGACCTGTATTAATGTGTAAATAAATACTGTATTTGCTGGCGTATAAGACTACTTTTTAACCCCTGAAAATCATCTGAAAAGTCAGGGGTCGTCTTATACGCTGGGTATCACTTTTTTCTCTCCTTACGTAGCTCCTCCGTTGCCAGGCTGTGTGCTGAGCGCTACAGCATTCCTTCCCCAGCATTGACGTAACTTCCTGTGAGCGACAGGAAGTTTAATCATTGCTGGGGAGAGGAAACGCTATAGCACTCAGCACAGACAGCTGGGCAACAGAGGAGCTAGGTAAGGAGAGAGAAAAGAAGGGGGGGGGGTGAGCACTAAGATAGCACCCCCCTCCTTCAGAGGGTAGGGCTTGTAGGGGCAGCACATTGTGATGGTGCTCTGATAATCTTGGAGACAGGGAGGGCTGGGCAGGCAGGGAGAGCAGGATTTGTGTTGGAAGAGGGGTAGTCTTATACGGCGAGTATATCCCAAACTCTATATTTTAACTGGAAACGTTGGGGGTCGTCTTATACGCCAGCAAATACGGTAAGTGTGTGTTTAAGTAAGAATCACTAGTGCCTGTTTTACTGATGATTCTCTATGAGGTATTCCTCCAATTAGTAAGCGGGGCCTATCCCCCTGAGGTGTGGGTTAGCCCGGGTTAATGTGAGTTGTAGCTATGAGTGGGATGTTAGTACATTCCGCCACTTTAGCTTTACACAATATAAGCAGTTTTTTTTTTTTACTTTAGTTCTTCTTACATGAACAAGAAGGAAAGAAGTGGGTGAAAAGAGAGGTGAAAAAGCAAGCTAGATGTGAGTGGAAAGGAACCATGCAGAGGGGAAAAAGATGAACTTGACATAGGGAACCAATGCAAACCAGTAAAAAGGCACATGATTTGTCAAAAATACTCAAAATATATCTAAAAGTGAAGCATTCACTTAGGCCCTATATATACGGGGATATACATCAAAAGGTGAAAAGTCTACCTTTCTAGTTTAAATTTCTATTGCACATTATTTTTATATTGTTTGACTAAATACAGACAAAAAAATATTGGAGAAAAAAAACATTTGGGGGGTAAAAATGTGTATGTGATTTGTTGTTCAGAAGCCCACTCCACTAATGTCCCAAAGTAAATAATGCTCACGCCAGCAGAAGTGAACGGTTTTCATACAAATCTAACGAATTTCAATAGTTAAAACTATTAAAACCAATGGGACAAAGTGAAAGTTGCTAAACAATTTGCTGAATCTTACATCTGATAAATTGGTAAAATGGATGAAAAGCATTTTTTTTAACCGTTATTGAACCATTCTGCTCTTTAAAAATGTGAGAAATGTAGTACTCGCCACTGACACTGGTTAAACAAAATGCGCAAATAAAATGAACGCCGTATTTTAAAGTGTGCCATTTAATGTCATTGTATTAAGTACTTTTTTGGTATATGATTGTTTGACAATCAGCACACTTTTGAAGGATCAATATATTATAAATGACAATGGGTGCTGCAATTCATGTTTTCCCGAAAGTAAACTGCCATTTATAGTTTTTGTGCTGTTGGGGAAAATGACATTCTATGATACTCTATAATGCTATCTCTTTGTGGCACCTGCCCATGTAGACATTGCTAAACCTATGACAGTTTAGAGAAGAGTGACAGTTTCTCAGTACAAAAGTTTCCTCCCATTCTAGCAGGTGGGCCCCAATGACCGGTATCATCTTTCTAAGTTTGTTCACTGCATATTGGGTGTCCAACAGCTACAAGACATGAACTGGGAGGATTACATGACTAGGATTCCTTCCTGATGCACTGCCACTACTTTGCATGATATGTATTCCAACTTTTCCTGCAAGATTTTTTATAAATTGCTACATTTTTTTTTTCTTTGATGCTGAGACACTTAAGTCTGGATCCTACCATCTCAAAAACTGTGTCCAGCCCTGACATCAGTCATCAATCATACATTTCCGCCCATTCTTTTTATATACGTTTCTTTCTGATCCCCTCCAGATGCACACAGATCACACTGGTTATGTGATTCTTATCCTGGACCCCGTTAGTAATGCTACAATTACAGCAATAAAAAGTACTCTTTGATTAGTAATGATTTTCATACCATACAGTTACCACTTTAAGGATGATTGAAGTGTTACAATCTTTATAGGTTTTGCTGTAAGTTATAGTAACGAGGAGTATTACTCATAAAACTCTTTTCCCTATTCAGATTTCAGAGACTTATCTTGTTAGCCTTAATTTTTCATTTACTGAATGAGAAGGCAGATAACAAAACATAAAATGATTTTATTTTCTTGGTCTTCCTATCTAATATTTCTGTGCAATGTACCAATAAGGTGATATCTGTTTAGGGATTCACACTTCCAGACTTAAGTTACTATTATATTGTTGGAGGCATCTTGAGAGACCCCTTTCTTTTGGTCCTGCAGTGGTTAGAACCTGAGAGGTCATATTTTAAAGTGTCTTAATTGGTTTAGCTTCAACAAACTAAAGAACTGGAGGAGGTTATTATATCCATTTTTGGACTTGCTGGTGTCAGGGTTCAGGGCCATGCTGGGTTTGTGATGTTTCACAGCAGCTACTTAATAATCTCTAATAGCAACAATACCAATATATGCCCTCGTCTTATCCCGCTTGGACTATTGCAGTGCCCTTCTAACTGGCCTTCCAGTTTCCCATCTTTTCCAAATCCAGTCTATTCTGAATTCTGCTGCTATAATAATCTCCCTTTTTCCCCAGAAGTCTCCCTCCCATCTCCTGTCTGATCCTTGTCATTTAAATCGCTTCACTCTGTTGCCTCTCCCTACATATCTCCCCTTGTTTGCTTGTATGCGCCTAGCCGTCAACTCTGCTGTTCACAAGGCAACCTTCTTCAGGAACCTCTCACCAAGACAGCCCATTTTCATCTTAAACCCTTCTCTCTTGCCACCCCTTATCTTTGGAATGCTATACCCCTCTACCTCCACCAAGAGCAATCCATCAATATCTTCAAATCTAAATTTGAAGAAATTTAAATATTATCCTCACTTTTTTGCTAGTTCAATAATTTCTTTGTGTAGTGTTTATGATTGGGCCAAACCTATTAGTACTCTCTAATATTGATATTCCCATACATTGGAAAGAATGACCCTACTTAAATTGGATAGAGACACCCCTTCCCCCCACATAGATTCCTATAAAAAGACAGTTAATGTTACAAACTGGGTTAACAGAATAGATTGTATAGAAATAGCATGAAGAATTGGATAAATCACAGACAAAAATTGTTCACTCAAGGTCAACCTTAGGTCAGATGGTATCCTGTGCAAATAACACATTGGTGCCTCCCAAATAATCCAGATCTTCACATCTTTACAACCAGAAGAAGCAGCAGCATTTTTGCAGCCAAATCCAAGGGAAAAAAAGGTTTTAAAAGGCTTTTAA
>WMED01026110.1:0-10885 GCA_019650415.1 Pipa parva
AGAGAAAAAAAATCTTGCGCGGTAATCTCACGGGAACAACGTGAGATCTCGCACGATAAACTCAGAAAGACCGAGAGCGACTTTAATCCGACTTTAATGAGTCTTGCCCTAACTGTGGCTTATAGTCAAAATGAAAACTGGGGATTTCTCATGAGATAGCAAATGAGTTAACTTAACTGTTCCCAAAACTGTACCATTGAAAGAAACATGTTACTGAGACAATAAAATAGACTTTGCATTAATGCAGTCACAGTCTTGCTTCAAAGTTTATAGAAAGGTGTTTTATCATCAAAACATACTTTTGTGTACCTGGTATATTATCGGTCTTTAGTTCTTCTTTATTTCTATGTTATACGCTGTAGCTTTTACTGTCTTTTATTTTAAAATCCTATAAATTATATCAGAGAGTGACGTTTATAACTTAAAGGGATCAACTTTTTGCATAAAGCCTTTTAAAGATAAGTTTGAAACACTGACCAACACTTCGAGTTCTCCAGCGAGGAAAGTTCACCATGTGATCTGTGGTATTTGTGCATGCCAGTGTTTAAAAGCTAAAACTATGCATCATAACATTTGAATGATGTGACAAGAATAGCACCAACAACTGCCTACATACTTTCTCTGCCACTGCTGGCTTCATGTCATTTAAAGCTGAACTAATAAACAAAAACTTTTTTCCAGTCTTCTTAAATTTCCATTATTTAGCTTAAAAATGAAAATTAAAAAAAAAAATAAAATAAACAATTTGCTTTAGTTTCCCTACTTTTCCCCAGTCAGATATTAGGCCAAATCAATCATTTGCAGGCACACACCTAGAAATGCATTTGCCATATGCAAGGTGACAGGACAAGAACCCACTAGCTTTAACAAACTACGAAATAAGGCAGCGAATTTTCACTCTAAAAACAAATACAAACTGGATTCATGTAATATGTGTGAACTTAGCAAAATGAGTAAATCTACAAAGGGTACATTCAGCCTGTAATTCTGTTGTTATTAAGACTTTGGTCTTGCAATTATGAGATTAGTTTTGACACTTTTCCAACCCTGTGATGTAATGAGAGAGTTAAAAAACTTCATGCTGGGTGGGTTGTGTGCTTGTAATTTATGTGCTTTGACTGGTACTGTGAAATAAGGTCTACTGCTTTGCAAAGAAAAAAATCTGGATCCAGTGGCTGGTAGTGAGCCTTGCTGCTATTTATAGAAGGTTTCAGCAAGCCTGCAGGGAGAACCTTTCACTCCTTATCACGCTCACTATACTCATCTTTATGTATCAGACATGGGATAATGAGTTTCAGAAACTGACTATGATTTAACCCATTTTTTTTTGTGAATCAGTTGTAAAGTTTAAAGGACCAGTAATAAGCCCAAATTTAAAAAAAATTTTTTGGAATTGACATGGCAGTTATTAAAATATAGCAAGAAATGCTATTTTTGAAGTTAAATCCCTGGATTGTATTGCTTAATGTCGGTTTTATTTTTATTGATAGCAGCCGTGTTGTTAAACAGACCTCGCCCATTCCCATTGTTTTCTATGGTGCTTTAGATAAGTCGGATTTAGAAAATATCTCCAAAAGCCGCATTTTTTAAATTTTGAATTTATGGTAACTATACGTGCATTTGTGGCATGTTCTTTTTGGTCTTACTGATCTAAATAGCTAGCTGATCTAGCAGGGCAGTGTTAGGAGTTATGGCACTGCACTGCAACATCTTTTAATCCCTAGATGTAAAACATAGACAGTCAGGATCGGAGTGTCCTACAGAGTACCAGCTGCTCCATTGGTGGGCTTAGGTTTTGTAGGTCCTAGTCTGACACTTAGATAAATCATTTCTTCTTTGTTAGCCAGGGAGTCAGAAGAAAAAACTCTTAAGTAAAAGTGTTTTTTATTTTTCAAAGGTTGAACCTGACATTTGTGATTTCACTTTGCATGAAATTATGAGTGAAATAGCACTTTAGTTCACTGCATGATTTAGTCTTTGATTGTTTTCTCAAAAGGGGTGTGGTCAGTTAAAGGGTGTGGCCAAGATCTTCAAATGATATCTATGTGAAATGTCAATCTGACACTGATGATTCCTTTTATTGACTAACTAAAAAAAACTCAAGTGCTTAGAACTCTATGGTCCCTTTGTTAGGTTTCATTTTAAAAGTCTTTCTCACCTATTTCTCTTGGCTTTATTTGCATTTAATTATGGGCCTTGACTAACAGTTTCTAGGTTGAAGTACTGGTAAACATGGTCCACCATTCAGTACATTACACCAGTTGTTAGCCCCAGATGTTTAAATTGAAAGACAGATGCTTTATTTGCTTTTATTATGTGGCATGTTATATTACAGATGAGCAAACATTTTCTTTTTATATAAGCGTAATGGATGGTGGAGTACCTTTATAATGCTTTCTTTGACTATATGATTGCACATTGCTTATGACTATATACCGTAATTATTAATAATTGTATATTGTAGATGATAGCAAATATATAATGCAAATAGAACTCATGTCAATATATAATTTTGTATTTTTTTTGTATTTATTCATTTTTTATATAGTGCTACTATATTACACAACGCTTTAGAGAGATTCATCATTCACTTCAGTCCCTGCCCCATGGAGCTTACAATCTAGTCTCCCTATTCAGTCACACACAGAGATGTATGTTTTTGGATAATGCAAATAGAATCCCTGTTAATACTGGCAGTTACAAATGTAAACGGCTATCTAGAGCACTTACTGTAGATGTGTGCTATAGGGAAATTATACTGACCAATTATGGATTCTGCAAATAGCAAAAGATGTGAGCAAAACAAGGTCACCCGTATGGCCCAGACGTGCTTAATTCTAAGTTTTATTTTTTATCTCTCAGTTTACTGTACTATAGATTTATTTATCAATACAAATGGTTAATGTCCCCTGTATCTGGAATTATCAAGGATCATATTATTAGGGCTGTGGCATCTTGCTAAATTGTACTTGTTCACTTAAAGGACCAGTAACAGACAAAAAAAATAATCCCATTTGGATTATCTTTGACGTTATATTCATGAATTTTATTGTTTCTATCTGTTTTAATTTTAACTGATAGCAGCCATGTTGTTAAACAGACCTCACCCAATTCCACTGTGTCTTAGATAACACATGCACAGGAAGTGTGCCCCAAAGTCTAGTTTTTAAGGCTAAGGGGGGAATTCACCATTCAGCGAAGTGAGCTCCGAATCCTTCAGCTCACTTCGCAAATGGTATTATGCGCTCGCTGATGTCCTGCACGCGGACATCAGTGAGCGCATTTAAGGGATTCCAGTCTCGGCGAGGCAACTCTTTTGCTCTCGCCGAGACTGTAATCCCTTTAATGCCCTCGTTGATGTCCGCATGCAGGACATCAGCGAGCGCATAATACCATTTGCGAAGTGAGCAGAAGGATTCGGAGCTCACTTCGCTGAATGGTGAATTCCCCTCTAAATATCTTACTTTCCAGACACAATTTAGACGTTTTGGAAGCACAGATTAAATATAGAGTAACTACAAATGTATTTGAGTCACTTTCATTTTTGGTTTTACTGTCCTTTTAAAATCTAAGCTAGTGCTGTAAGAAGCTTTACACACTAGCATCTCTGATAATAGATGTGGCCAGTACAATTATATCAGTGCAGTTCTGTTGCTGAAACCACATTTAATAATGCCTCAAGCAACAAGGAGGGGTATGGATTTGGTATGCAAGTGTCTTGGCCATGAAAAGTACTTTTTATTGTTTGCTGCACCCAGGAAGTTTGTAACAAGCATTGGAATCTATTTTTAATACATGAGAACAGACACTTGTACTTTTTGCATCTGTTTATGAAACCCGGAGGCTAAAATGGTGCCTTGGCACAGGATACAGAACAGCGGTTCCAAACCACATTAATGCAATGCTGTTATTTAAAAAAAATTACAGATCCGTATGGCTCACATCGAAATATCTTCTGCTGCTGTCTGCTTCTCTGTAAATCTGCCACCCCTTTCACAAATGTAAAGTGCAACAATATTCTTCAGATATCACAAAAATAGGAAAATATTTACTATGGACAAAAAGAGATTTTTGACTCTGTTTCATCTTTAGAGACAATTTCAGGCACGAACTATTATGAAGTTGAAATTGGTTGACATATTATTTAAAAATGAAAAGAAATAAATGATTTGATTTGAAATCAGATCCAGCTGAGTCACAGTGGAAACCTGCTATGGTCAACTCCTATGTGGTTTGCACTGAAGTCCAGATGAAGGAATATGTGAGTGAGAACTGGATTGACGAGTAGAAACTGACCAAAACTGGAACTAGTTACAACTTAGTTGACAGATGAAACAGATGACTATAAATTGAGGCCTATTTATCAAAATGTAAATTGGTTGAAAGTGGTAAAAAAAAAAAAATCTCTTCCCTCAACTGATTTCTACCATTTTACTTATTTACGAAAATTATTTTGCTTCAAACTTTTTATTTATTGCAAAATATTTTCATTGACTTTACCATGGCATCAGAGATCTTTTTTTACTCAATGGAAACTTTTCCCAGCAGGTTTCTTATACTGCTTGTGAATTCTCAGTCTCGATCTACAAAATGTAGATTTTGTTTTGCTCATTTTTAATAGAATTGAAGTATGAAGTGCTATGATTGAAGTGGAGAGAATTCAACTGTCAAATCCTCAAACAGCGTATTCCAATAGCAAATTCGCGACCGCGCCAATTTTATTGTCGCAACTGTGACAGTATTCCTATAGTAAATTTGCAACCGCCACAATATTCCCATAATGAACTTAGCGACTGTGGCACTAGCAGTCTATTGCAACTGTCTTTAGCTGGTGAATTCACACCTTTAAACAATGTGTGGACGTGCACACCAGTATGAGTGTGCTAGATTCTTAGATGCTGGGCACTCATCACTTAATAGACAGCTAGGTAGAGGAATAGAATCTGCATGCACACAAAGGGAGGTGTAGAACCTTATTTAGTTAACCATCAGTGCAGGAAAAGAAGGGGGCCTGACGAAGGGTGGATTGTATCCCCCGAACATATAAACATCTTTATGCAACAATTCGGACTTTAGCCAATAACCCCATACAGTGGATCACTGTCCAATTTACTGATTACAAGTTACAAGTCTGAGATTTATAGCAGCAACATAAAGGTGTATACTAGGAGCCAAACAGAACAGAGAAGAATACCACAGTGAAACATGGTGGTAGGAATATGCTAGTCAGTTGGTGTTTTTCCTCAAGTGACCCCAAACTGGCCCCAAACGACATACCCAAGGCTGTTAAGCAGTGGCTCCATATGACATACCGAGGGCAGTGTAGCAATGGCCCCAAATTTCATACCTTCAGCACTGCAGTGTGGCTCTAAGACATACCCAAGGCAGTGGCTCTAAATGACATACCAAATGTTGTGCACAAGGCACGAGGCACATGCCCTGGGATTTTAGACTTATGGGCACTGCTATGACTGGTCCCCCCAAAAGTAAATATATTTTCTATTAAAACATCCTTTATTATCAAAGGTGCATTCAATTTTAAAGGTGCAAAACCTAAAAAATTGTATTACAAATTCTATGAACATTACAGTTTGAGCTAAAATGTAGACTCTTTGAAATAATCACATAAATTTCAGAATTTCATAGTATTTGGAATGATTCCTCAATGTTTGCACCCAACTGTGTACACCTGAGCTGGCAAAGACTCCACCATTTTGTGTAAAGTCGAAAGATCTGTTATATCTTAACATGAACTGACAATGTTCCAATGAACATCTTGTAATGTTAATGAATACTTGGCCTTCTCACGAGATCAAGTGACTGTGGAGGAACCTTAATGAAAGTCAGCACTCTTTTTTCTTCAAGTAGCTTTATTTGCAAAGCTTGCATGTGTGTTTTTAGATGATAAATACATATTGGTGTATTATGAATCCTTTTCCACAAACTATAGGATATAGCATGTCTCTGAAGAATGAAGTGATACTTGCCTTTTGTCATAAATTCAGTACATTGTCAAATTCCAGAGTAGGAAAAACACCAACTGACTAGCATATTCCTACCACCATGTTTCACTGTGGTATTATTCTCTGTTCTGTTTGGCTCCTAACGTACACCCTTATGTTGCTGCTATAAATCTCAGACTTGTAACTTGCACTCAGTAAACAGGACAGTGATCGACAGTAAAAAGTGTTTTGCAGATGTATCCTGATAAAGAGTGGGTCCTGGGGACCATAAATCACTAGGAATAGGGAGTGGGGAATGAGGCATTCTAGTGGATGTGAATGGGCCCCTGAACAGTGGGGGCCCATTTACAATTCCAGATGCCTGCACCAATTATCAAAAATGTTTTAGCTTAATTTAACCCTTTTATTGCTGGTATTACCTGTTTTCTGTTTCTTTCTTGCGGATATTTGCTGTTTAGGATTCTTTGTTTCTGGTTTGGAATGTTTGGATACTTTGGGGATTATTCTCTAAAGTCCGAATTTGACTGTTGAATTCTCAAACAGCGGATTCCCATAGCAAATCCATGATAATTCTCTTATTGTAAAGTCATGACTGCGACAATTTTTAAATAACTTGCGACTGCGACAATATTCTCATTATAAAGACTCAATTGTGACAGTAGCGGTCTATTGCGACTGTC
This sequence comes from Pipa parva, assembly GCA_019650415.1. NCBI lineage: Eukaryota > Metazoa > Chordata > Amphibia > Anura > Pipidae > Pipa > Pipa parva. Next base: position 6,644 of record WMED01026110.1, read on the forward strand.
TATAGCTGGCGAATTCACACCTTTACGCAACAATTCGGACTTTAGAGAATTAATCCCCTTTGTTGTTTGCTACTTGGATATTTGGATAACCTTGTTGCCAGCTTTTGAAGTGTTTGTTTAGTCCTTTGGATGTCAGCGATACAGTTTCCCCCCAGGATAATGGTTTGCAGCAGGTCTAGAGTGGCAGACAGTAGTGAGTGATATTTCGGTGGTTTAAAATACCCACTGGGATAAAATATGAAAATCATGTGCGAAATAACCTAAAATAGGCAAAAATTGTGAAATGTAGAGTTAAAACGTAGTTAAAAAGCCTGAGAAATAGGCAAAATCGTTGAAATGTTTCTTCCTGAATGTTGAATGAAACAATTTATGTGTTTTTGAAGTCTTGACCAGGCTGCAACATTTTTGACTTTTCTTTAATAACAAAGCAGTGGAGGTTTCCCCAGGAGGAAATAAATACGGAATTACAATTATTCTTGATGTTACGGCAGAAAAATTAAATAAAAAAAAAACAAAAACAAAACTAAAAAATATTTTGTCTTTAGTTTGCTTTTAATACAAATCTGGATCGTAATAACAAAAGAGATATGTTTGTTTAAATTGTAGCTATTATTATTTCCTTCTACACTTGTCTGCTTCTCATCATAGATTTGCAGGAACAAATTGCTCATTTTTCAGAAATAAGATGTGAGAGGTCAAACTTATTATAAATGAGTCTACCAGGTTACAGTCCCTAGGACTTTTTGTAAAAAAACATACAAGTAAATCATTATGGGAGTAAACTTGTTTAGAAGATTACAATTCAGACAACGTTTTTTTGAAACCTACTGAATATTTGTTTTGGCTTTGATTTAACTCTACAAAATCCTCATAAAACATCACAGCTGATATAAAGGGATAAAGAAAACCTTAAAACTAATTGCTAATTTATTATTCAGCTGTTTTCATTGCCATTGATGATCACATACTATTGTTTAGATTGCACTGCTAGGTTATAAAAAGCTAAACATTACAAAAATACATTTCCAATACACAGTCATGGAAAACTGCTCAACATAGTACTAGTGAAGAAAATAAATGCAACAAAGAGAGATGAAAATACATCATTGTTTAGTGCCAGGCATTGAATGAAACAAAGGATTGAAGGTCCCTGCCCTGAAGAGCTAACAATCTACTTTAAAAAACAAAACAAAATTTTTATGGCAAAATTTATTCAAGTCAGAAAGAAACAATCTGGGTCTTTCCAACTTTACCGAGAGAAATTTCATTTTGTTCTCTTGAGATTTTATTCGAGATCTCGAGATTGAGTTTCTCGATCTCGAGTTTTCAGTTTTTTTCCATGGAAAGGTAGCTAGGCTTTACATTAGTAGCCACGCTTTACATTAGTAGCCACGCTTTACATTAGTAGCCATGCTTTACATTAGTAGCATGGCTAACTTTCCATGGAAAATATAGAAAATCCAGGCTCGTGAAACTTGATCTCGTTATCTCGAACGAAATCTCATGAGAATAAAACGAGATTTCTCTCGGTAAAGTCGGAAAGACCCAGAGTGGTCTTTCCGGTTTTAATAAATTTCGCCCTATTATAGAGTTTTTCATTTATAAAAATTCAGTGAAAAAGCAGTTGTGTTTCAACTACAATGAATACGTATACAACAAGTACAGATTGTTATGGAATAAAATTCAAATTATGATCAATCTTTGTCATTTGTCTTCTTAACATGTTGAAATGCTCTACTGTATGAGTATTAGACATATTTGCTTATTTTTCCATTAAGCAATGATGTTATTATCTAATGATAAATAGAGTAAAGGGAATTTTTTTTTTTTTAAAGTTAAAGATATTATTTTTGAAGAAGAAGAGGGAAAGCAGTAAGGGACAGGGTGGAGCCCCAGCTTATAAACTTTAAAAAGTTTTAATCTTTTTATTTTTTTTTAAAGTTTTGTCAATCAATGCTGAAGGGAGCCACAGCAAGGGGGCCAAAGAGGCTCCGGAGCCAGGGGTTGCCTACCCATGCCCTAAATTAAGAGGCCCTTCCCAGTTTTATGCCTTTCTAATGAAAAAAAATATTTGGTGCAAAAACAATATATTTGCATATGATGTCATAGATGTGCCTATTGCAATTGTGATTAATGCACTGTAAGAAATTTCCAGCAATTCAAGGGTTAACAAACTTTTTTGACGTATGCAATAAAGCAGTACAATGTAGTTAATAAGGACCATTGATCCTAATGACTAAGTGAAAGGACTTGTTTCTAAACGGATGGCTTACTGATTTCCCCAGATGAATACAGAGTTATTTTATAAGCTGTTTTATTTTCTTGAGTGTCCAAATGCCCAGTTCAACTCTTTATTTATTTATTTTTTTAGAGCTTTAAATTGATTTTCTTTTCTTCCCGACGATTTAAATTAATTTGAGATGAAAAGGCACCGAACAGCTCCAAAGGTCTCCAGGAAAAAATAAAAAGGAAGGAGAAGCCAAATGTGATTGAAAGAAACCAAGCGGCTTGTGACCCAACCATAACATTTCAAAAGGGCACAATGAGAGTAAAAGTTTAACTTGAAGAGGATGAAATAATCTATAAGAACAAGGTCAATAACAAACAAATCAATCCTAGCATTTATGTATGCCCACAGAATAAGGAAAGCAGTTCTGAGTTCTGTTAAGGGTACTTAACACATACGTGTACGGGTGATTTACTTGCTCCATTTTTCAATGTATAAAACACAGATAGACAAGTTAGATTCCTCTGTAGTTATAACAGCGACTGGATTAGGCATTGCATATGATTTAATGTAAAAGTAAATTATTCTATTGTTAATTTGGTTTTAAGAACTAATGCACCCTAATGAAATCACCCTATTCATAAAAATGATGTGCTAAAAGTACAGAGTCTCTCAGTCTGAACCACTATATTATAAAGCATGAAATAAGGAAATTTGGGCTGTAGCGCTGTTCGATAGAACTGCTGGTGCTAATTTCTCATGGCCTCAAGATTGGATCCTCATTTATATGCAAATAAATCCTGACACATTATCACACACATTGTTTGACTGGTTGGGGAATGGCATAGGGTCCCTAGTTAAACTGTGAATACCAATGAGCCATACACTCAGTGCTGGTTTTTTACACATGCTCTGTAAGAAACCAATGCCTAGGACACCCGCTTTCACAGCAGGGGGTGGAGCTGAATTGCTGCAAAGGCTGTCATCATGTAGGTCATCAGATAGATGGCTTGGAAGGGAAATATTGTGGGTTTATTGTGTTGCTGGCATGTATACTCATTGAACAAATGCCATTTAATAAAAAACTTTAGTTCTTCTTTAAGACATTTTTTGGTATGTTGGGTTGTTGCTATGCTATAGTGCCTAAAGCTGTCTGTACAGGTATAAGTCACCTATGATTTCTATTAAGAATATTTATTTGTTTTTCTCATTTGTGTTTTGCCATTTATTACATGATACAATTTGGCAAATGTATGTATGCATAATTTTACATATATATACATACATACATACAAATTTATAGTACAGATGAATGTTTCCTGGAATTAGTGACAACATAAGGAAATTAACTAACACATGCATGAAGGGACTTTAGTTTCCAGATCTGAACAAAGCATTACAGTAAAAATATACATTCAAAAAAGCCCATAGCATTCCAGCTTGTAGTTGTCTGGCTGTTGTTGAACTACATGTTTTGGGAGGCCCAACCAACTCAGAAAACTGTGTGTGTGTGTGTGTGTGTGTGTGTGTGTGTGTGTGTGTGTGTGTGTGTGTGTGTGTGTGTGTGTGTGTGTATGTATGTAAGGGGGGGACAGGCAGACAGACAGTCATATGTAGCCCACTGAATGAATGGTGGAGTAGAAATATGTTCGGTTTGTCAGGCTGTGGAAAGGGAGTGAGTTTTGATGGCAGTCCTGTTTGTCAGAGCAGGTATGTATTAGAGAGACCTGAAGTTGTCTATGGAATCAGAAACCAAATGAAAGGTCATCCAATAGTGTCTTGTTTGTGGTCATGGAGTTACTGCAAAGTGACAAGAGCCCGTTAAAGAGATATGTTAATTTGGGACTCCATTCTTGAATAGGCTCCTAGTCTGTAAAAAAACACCTTTGTGCAACTTCCCCCTGCTCTTTTCCTTTTCATTGGACTATCTCTTTCATTGCACTATATCTTTCATAACACTATGGGGGTTATTCAGCAAGCTCCGAAGTGAGGTGCGTAGTGTTCGTCTCACTTCG
>WMED01026112.1:0-10884 GCA_019650415.1 Pipa parva
CAATCAGTGTGTCTTTTGTGTATTTTCATCACTGTCCAACTGCTTCTACGTGAGTTAAAACTAAGAAGAAATCTAATTTTACAAACATCGGGCATGGTCCATTAGAGGACAGTTATATTAATGTATATGGAAACAAAATAGAGCAGAGGAGCGAGAAATCATATTAGGCAATGTTCTATAAATCTCACAGGCTTATAGGGTGATACATTATTCATTTTGTTGGGGTTCTGTACATGTGCTTCTTCATGAAACAATATATTCTGTGTAAACAGTCACACTGCAGAAATGACATGAAATGAGTCATTTTGTTATAATGTAGACGAAGCTCGAGGGAAAAGCAACGCAAGACCGTTTGACAAATCCCTGGTGTAAAGAGCAGTGGCTGGGTATTTAAAAGTAAGATTAACTTGGCTCGGAAGTAGGGTTTATCCTGAATTTATTTTTCTTTCAAATAGAGAATAACATATGAGATATGACTTAGTGCATGCCTGGAACATTTTAGCAATGTTAAGGTTTTGTCTTCAAAAGTTATATAAGAAAACCCTGAGTTTATAGTGAAACTGTTACATACAAGAATCACCCATGGCTTACAGGGCTGGCATTGTTATTTCCTGCAAAGACTTACATGAACATTTTCATCCAGTTACAACTTTGGGAGCACAGATCATTAGTGCCTTAGAGCTGCATCATCCTAAACTGGCATATTAAGTGCTATACATAAGGTACATTGTTACAAGATTAAATGTATTTCAGACTTTAGTTCTCCTTTAATGGGAAGTATATACTCAAGTATAAGTCGAGAAATTTAGGTAAACAAAATCATTTAAAATTGCATACTCAACTTATACTCAAGTAAATATGGTAGTTCAGGCTCAGAAAAAAAAAAAAAACCTACATGCGGCTCCATGCTTGTGCGGGACTGAGGGACTGAGAGGCAGAGGATCCACACCAGCACCTCCTGGGCTACCTCCTGGGCCTCCTACTGGGCAGCCGCGCCGCAAATAGACCTGCAGGCACAGGTGGAAATGGAAAGCAGGCCACCCTGGTTCGGAAGAAGCAGGAGAGGAGGCACGATATAAAACAGCAGACGCGTCACAGGTGGGAGACTCACATCGGCACACTGAGGGGCCTTCTGAAGGGTCAGAGCACTATGGGAAGATGGGTGCAGGTAGAGTGAGTGAGGCGGATCACCCAGCAGAGGAAAAGAGAGGTGGGTGGCCAGAGACACAAGAGAGGAAGCGCGATCTCCAACAGCTGCATTCAAAACCGGGCCGCAAACAGACAGGCCGCCATCTTGACAGCCAATCAGGATAACTACAGGAGCAAGGGCACCAGCGACAACACAGCTGCTGGTGAGTAAAATAAGGGGGAAGCACAAACAAATGTGAACAGACTAACAGACCCACAATAGGAACCAGACAAGGGAGAGAACAAATAAGAAGGGTAGAAAAACATTAAAAAGAAGGGAGGAGTGGAGGGGGAAAGAGGAGAAGGAAAGGGACCTACTACACCTTCTATTCTATTATTCTATCTATATTGAACTGCTCATCCTCATTTAAACTAGTGCTAGTTGTTTTTTTTTTTTTGTTTGTTTTTTTTTTGCTCATTGGGTTGCAGCTGGTCAGTTTTGACCGTATGTTATGCTAACAAAACCCCCAAGTTTACCCTCGACATAGCAAATTTCATAATTGTTGGCCCAAAAACTGACCTCGACTTATACACGAGTATGTATAATTCATGGTCATTTTATTCATATATTCCATGGAGAGGGAAATACCATAATGACGTGAAGGTGGCAAATAAATAGAATTGGTATGAAAATGTAAATAATGGTAAATATATTCTTTACTGACTTGATGATACCAACACCAATAGTTCTAGTCTTGCTATTATTTCATCCAGAATTCCCTTTAATACAAAATGCAACAAGATAATTTGTGAAACTTGATACAGTCCCCAAAATGCATGGAAAATGTCTCTGACATTAGGTCTGACACTAAACTTATGTATGTGTGTCACCACAGTGCTTTAACCTAGTGAAGCATATTAGATAATGAAGCCAGTCAAAGGACCAATTTTCAGAAACAGTCTTTTTAGACAGGGGATATGGTGTGCTTTCTTACTGTGCTTAATAGCGTAAGATTGTATTCATCTCATGGAATCAAATCAATCTTGCTGTCCTACCAGATATTTGAGCCATTTGTTGGCATCAGTTACATATTCCAGTCCCTTTTTTGGCCATGTGATCGTGCAATGCCATTGCTACTTGGTTATCTAAAAAGTACTTTTAACCTTCTTTACTCTGGTAGCAATGTGTGCATTCCTGATATCCCACGCCAAGTCACACCATAGAATAAACTCATGAGATTTCTCCCACCTGGGGCATTTACTCTCAAAAAAATTACTTTGCTAATCCCATGGCTTGTTTCCTTTCCATTGATAACAGCACACTAGGGTCGGACTAGTCCACCAGGACACTGTGCAACTTCCCAGTGGGCCCAGGCCTCAGTAGAGGTCCCCCTGGAATTTCAAGCTGATTCATTCTTCATGGTATAATAATGAAGGTAGTGCAAAGCAGGGAATGGATTTGGAGGTAAGATATGATTGGCTATTGGTTCCCTGATGACTTGGTTCCTGTTGAGCACTAGCATTGCAGTCTGACACTGCAGGACACCTCTGCTTTAGGGGTGGAAAAGTTCCTCATACTATACCTGCTTAGTATATTAATAGTCACATGTTCTACAAAGTATAATCCTAATAGTGAAAAATTACTACAGGACAACAGAAGGTAACAGAGTAACACAATAACATAAATTAGTAGGAAGACAGAATCTGTTAAAGGCCTATTGGCTATAAACAGGGCCCTACCCTTTGGTGGACACAATAACTAAAGCAGATGACATCATAAAGCACAAAGGAAACAAAATAAATCATACAAAGATATCCAATATAGAATACAAAATATAAACAGGATGAGATGGAAAAAAAAACAGTAAGTTAAAGGATTTTCCTATTTTAACACCTTAATAAATGACTCCTATGTATTACCATATTTACAAAGGAGCAAAATCTGCAGAACTTCTATTTTCAGATGATTTGATTTTTCCGGCAATCTTTCTATTTTTCATTGGTAAATCATACAATTTCAGTTAACTGGGGGATTTACACTCTAGAAGAAAACACAGCACTGTACATTTGGCCCCTATCCAAAATATGCCCCCTAATGTATATTTCAGTTCCTGCATTTTGACGAAGAAGGCTGTGGGGAAAAAAAGGTGCGAGTTGGTGGGGGTGGGTTGTTTTCGCAAAAGCTACATCAGAAAACACTTATTGTTTTAATTACCTGCTGTCATGGTACAAGGCAGAAAGGTTGTAAAGTGAGATAAAATCTTTCATTTTAATGGAGTGTCTGGCCTGTCGCAGGGAAGGCTGGATTTATTAGCTTGCATCTGGCAACTTAATTTTGCTTGTAAAAAAAAATACTTTTTGGATTCATAAATGACTCCGGGGAGCTGGCCTGCAGGGGAATGTATCATATCCCTTTGATATCAGCAGCTTTTAAAATATTCTCTGAAATTACCTTTTAAATCTTTTCCCTTTTTTTTTTAAATTTTAATTGCTCTTTCATGCCTTAATTTCAAACACCAGCATGCCAATTCTACTTTGCTTACAATTGGCACAAAATGGCATCTGCTGAAGATAAATATTTCCCAGTAAACCTTTTTTTAGTCCTTTCAATTTTAGTTCTATCCACTTAACATCTGCACCTTCTGACCCATATATAACTGCCGCAAAGCTGTGTGGGAATGCATTTTCAAAAAGACACTTGTATGTATCATTTTATTTATAAAGCACCACAAATGTACTCAGTGCTGTACAATTCAGCAATACAAATATATAATACAGACATGGGAAAAGTGCATTGTACAATTCAAGTATAAAATCACAAGGATCCTTCACTTTAAGTGCCAGGTTGTGGTTGACACAAGAGGTTGAAGGTCCCTGTCCCGTAGAGCTTACAATCTAAATGGGAGGAAGACTTACATACAAAGATTGAAGGGTAATAAGAGCTGTAACAATGTGCTGAAACACTAGTCAATAAATACAAATAATAAGCATAAATAACTAATTATACATAAAAATCAGTGTTAAATATCACAGGGAATGTTATTGGCAAAGATAAAGGGGTATAAAATTCCAGATGTGGGGGCAGAGAGAGAAAAAAGTTTAAGACGCGAAAAGGAAGTACTGGAGGATTGCAGTTGACATTGGGGAAAGTATGGGCATACAAGTGAGTAAATGTAGGGAGGGGAAATGAAGTGAAGTGCCTTAAATGTCAATTGAAGAACACTGTAAATGATTAGTTTGCTTATGGGGAGCCAAGGAGCAGGGTGAGATTGGGAGTAAGACTAACCACTCTGGGGAGAGAGGACGAGAGCATGCATGAGGGTGTTGGCAGTCAAATGAGAGAGAGAGGGGTGGATCTCGGCCATGTTGTGAAGGAAAAATCAGATTTTAGCAGTGGAAGAGATGTGTTTAGAAAAGGAAAGAACAGAGTCAAAAGTTACCTTAAGACAACGTACAGAGATTACAGGGTTGATGATCGCACCATCCACTAGAATGGAAAAGGTAAGAGCAGGACCAGGTTTGGGTGGAAAGACAATCAATTCTGCTTTAACAAGATTTAATTTGAGCTGGTGCTTGGCCATCCAAGAGGAGTTTGCTAGGAGACAGCTGGAGATTTGTCTGTATTTCAGGTGTTAGCACAGGAGTAGATAAGTAAATTTGGGTATCATCAGCAATACAAGAGATACTGAAGACCAAATTAATTGATATCACCAAAGGAAAGAGTCGTACAGGGAGAACAGGAGGGAGCCAAGGATGGAGCCTTGGGGCAGCCCAACCCTAAGCGGAACAGGAGAAAAGGTGTCATTAGCATGGGGGACAATAAAGGAATGATCAGTAAGATAGGAAGCCAGTCAAGATGCAGCTTGATTACGGACCCCAAACGCATGGAGAATTTGAATAAGAAGGGAGTGATCGACAGTGTCATATGGAGAGGATAGGTCTAGGAGAATTAGAACAGAAAAGTGACCCCTGGCTTTGGCAACTTAAAGATCATTTGCAGGTTTACACAGAGCAGTCTCTGTAGAGTGCCCTGGCCTGAAAACCAGACTGCAGTGGGTCAAGGAGATGGTGCACATGCAAGTAGTAAGACATTCTAGAAATTTAGAAGCTAGAGGCAAGAGAGAGAGGCTGGACAGTAGTTAGTGAGACATGCAGATTCCAATGAAGCTTTTTTAAGGATGGGTTTAATAAAGGCCTTTTTAAATGAAGAAGGAAAAGTTCCAGAGGACAGAGTATTAGGGCCGGCACAAGGACAGATTCGCTTAATTAAAGAAGAAGGCATGGGGTCAAGCAAGCAAGTAGTGAGACTGGAGGAAGAGAGAAGTTGAGACACTTCAGGCTGGGTAGCAGGAGAAAAGAATTCAGAAACTCAGATGGGGATGTAGGTAGAATAATGTCTGTGTCATTATGAGGAATAGTAATCTGGTTGCGGATATTATCCATTTAATTTCTAAAGAAGTTGGCAAAATCTTATGGGGAATGTGGGCAATAATATTTAATGAAGACATGTATTCATGCATTTGGTTGTCTGCTTTTTCTTTTCGATTAAAAAAAAAAAAAAATCACTCTTTTTTTCAGTTTACCCTAAATGTAGAAATCTGTGATTAATCCCATATTCATTTTTTTAGCTAATGTGCAAATGGTGGAATAATGAGTGTCACAGGAACGGAGGCTGCATGCGCCCAGGGTTCCCAGCATGCTCTGCAAGCACTGTTTCCCCCAGAAACACCATGTTTGGTCCATCTCCCTATAATTACACCATTACTGACAGGCTATTGTGGAGCTCCTGGAAATAATTTTGTATTTACCGTTTGTTTTAATGTGTTTGTATACCATTGTTTGGGATTTTTTGGTTTGTGGCAATTAGCACATGTTTTTGGGAAATTCAGGATAATCACAATAAAGTAATGTATCGTTATAGCCTATCGTTGTATGTTGATAGACAGATTACATGTTCTAAAAAGCAGAGGACAAACCTACACTGGAATATCCATAGGTGAGAGATTAGTACAGACTGATATGACCAGTCTCCTCTTATAATCATGATGTTTGTGCCACTGGATTCAGTGATTTGACATGCTAGCCACAGGCAAGTAACACATTATTTAGGTGTTTATATTGAGGATAATGCATCACTTTCTATTGTTTCTAAGATGGGTTCCATGCTTTTACATAGAAGTTATGGAACTTCTTGTTTTCTTTATGTTCATAACCCTTTTCATCTGACCTTTCTTTTTCTTTGTGGATTTGAATCTTATAGAAAATATGGAAGATATTTGAAATACCAAACATGATTTTTATTTTGGTGTTACTGTCTGCTGTAAGTCCCACACTGCCACTGTACAGTACTGCAATTCTTCCCCAAATCTCCCAGACTCTGCCAGCTTCCTACCTCATAACATGCATCTTGTAGACACTGTCAGGATCACTACCACTTTGTGGGCTTCAGGCTGACAAAGACTAACAGCCTGGTGATGTTATTCCTGGCAGACAACCATCGTATTTGCAGGTGATCACTTGCGACATGGGGACTAACCCATACTACAGTAGACAGGAAGTTAGGGCTAAACCACTGGCCTCCTAAAAAATATTATTAAAAATGTGCTGCATCATATCATAGGTGAGACTCTGATGGGTCTGGGAGAAAATTAATCTAGCCATGTATGAGAGGCTCTATAAAGAAAGTCATAACAAAGGGCTGAATTTGAAGCAAGAGAATCTACACTTGTTGCCACAAACCACATCCTTGTTACAAAATATGTGTGTAACTGAATAGGGAAATTAGATTGTAAGCTCCATAGGACAGCTACTGAAGGGAATGATGAATGTCTGTAATGCGCTGCATGATATATCTGTGCTATATAAATGAATACATACATACAAAAGACTTAGGGGGTAATTTTTTTAAAGTTAGAACTATCGCGTAAATCTTCTATGACTTCTTCAACTCTGCTTATTCAACAAATTGACTGACTACGCCGCACAATGCATGGAACTGCGCCTGCCACTGTCCGCTGCTTCATGAATAAGGAGAAGTGAATTTGTGACTTCCTAATCATATTGACGCGAACAGACGCGAAGTCACTATGCAAGGCAAATTCAGCCTTTAATGAATGACCCCCACAGCATTGTGATAGTCATTCTAGAATAAGTTGAGCAAATTCCATACATAAGAATCAAAGAGAAATACAAAGAAAACGATAAACAATAAAGTAGTGGTGCCTGTATATAAGCTTGTATATCTATAACGTTCTGTCTGATTCTGGAAAAGCGCTTTAATACAGAGGAGATTTCTTTGTGTTTCTCACTTTCCAAAGTGATTTAACTTCTTCCCAGTTCCCAGAATGGCTTGAATTCAGTTCCTATTCAGCTGTGAGTCATTACCTGCTAGGAGCAGAGAGATTCTTTTTATTTTATTTTTTTTTTTACCTCGTTTCCTAGTTGCTAATTAAAAACTCTCTAATTATTTTTTCTTTCGATTTCTATTTGATTCTATTTTTCAACAAGGCAAATGAAAAGCACCATTCGCCTCTGGCTTTGCAACCACCTATTCATTTTTCTTGGTAATTGGTCCTATTTGGTAAATGTACAGGAAATATGATTTAAGTCAAAGGTGAATTACTATTATTTTATTGGCAGCTCCTTTTTTATCTTGTTATTCATGACTATTTTGAGTGCGACAGCACAAATGCCTGGGTTTTTAGAAAACGCTACTCATTTCAGAATCCGGCCTCTGCATGCTTTTCTATAGCCAACTTTGGCAGTGGGAGGAGCCCTTAGCTAAATGGGTGCCGTCAGGTCTTGATGGCATGATGAAACTACCAGGAGCTCCACAAAGCTGAGCAAGATTAACAAACTTATAACCATTGAAGCGATAAGGAAAACATAGTTATACAAGACAGGTCAGTAATGGATCAGAGCATTATTGACAAAGGGCTGGGCACAGGTTACACAGGATCAGAGCAAAGCAAGACAAGGTACACACAAACACAGCCAAGGTTATTGTCAGAGAAGCTAGTAAAAGACCAATCAAGGGCAATGCATAGCTACAAACTCAGGGTATAAATAGGGCTAGTAATAACTTAATGCACTGCACCTGTAAAATAATTAGCAGCTGTTCAACAAAGAGCAAATTACAGATCTACTGTAAAACATGTATATCATGAATAAACCCAGAAGCCTGCCAATACAGTACAGAGGTAAGACAACCGAGCAGCAGGTCCTTGGTCAAATCCAGGATGAGCAAACATGAATGTATATTACAGACACCTTGTTTTCAATTGGACCGTGCTTTTCATATGCTTAAATGGACATTGTATTTGTTACTGCTTTTATACAGATCAGTTAGTGAACCAATTGGTTAAAAGTAATTTTGGATGAATCAAATGTGAACCAACAGGGCATCTGGAATTGTATCAACCTGATTGACCGAACTTTACATTTCCAGGAACGGAATCACTATATGAAGTGTATGAAATTCACTCATCTTTATTTATGATATGTTTATGCAATGGCTTCAATGCCCTGCTGGCTGCACAACCACGGCTCTAGTAATGGACAAGATCTACTAGCCAACACATTATGCAGTAATGATTCTCCCTTCATTGTCTCTCCTGAAAGCTGTACTGTGCGGTTTTGGGAAAGGGCAGTAGTGTTTGATTTAAAGAAATGTGCAAATCTTAACTTGAAATAGACGCTGCTTATATGGCTGCAAAGTTCCCCCTGCATTGCGCTACAGAGGATAATATAACTGGAAAATGATTGTAATCCTTTGGCTCATCTTTAATCATAAGCCACAAAGGTAAAATACTGCATTATTTGAAAACTGATGGTCATTCATACTATTTAATTCAAATGTGCCCTAACCCAATATTATTAATAAACTTGAATATTATTATTACTATTTTGTTACTAGATGTGTTCCCTTTAAAATCCAGGACCTTAATGACTGGTCACAGCAAAACGTTACAACTATAGAGGCTACTAACTCCCCCAGAGCACTAGCCAACCATAACGTACAATATGGAACAATGCACTAGAATGTGCTACCTCACAGACATATCCATGCCCCGGCCTTACTAGGCCTCCTAGTTGGGCTAACATCTCCCCTTGTTTCCTACTTTGCTCAGGTGAGCTAACACATCAAAACTAACCTGTCTACATATAGAGCTAATACAGAGACACTCATTTTTATTTACTGAGAATCATTCCATTTATTATTATTAATTTATGGATTTTAATTTGGTTTAGCATTTGTACCATTTACATGTATATTTGAAGGTGTGTAAATGAATAATTAAAGATCATTTTAATTTTACATCTATCCATTTAACTTGTACCTTATGGCACATGTGATATGATTATAATTTATACAGATTACATGGAATGGGTGGTCTCTGGATTAAACCCGGCGCTGACTATAAATATTTGTACTGCTGATCGCCCTAATTACTATGAATAAGCGCCCTTCGGCACGAAACGCGTAAGGTGCTTTTGTCAATCAGATGATTTTATCCGGAACCTGGTTTTAATGTGTGTTATTTAATAAAGAAGATTTCTTTTATACTTTTGGAGTGTTGGAGTGTATTTCTGCCTTATACGTTAAGGACAGACATTAACCTCCCTCCCACTAACAGTGACATCACAACTTTTACCAGCAAAATACATTGCATAAAGCATGGTGTAGCTACACCATTACCCTGAGTATATTGTATTAGTGGCATGGGAAATGCAATTAATCCCTACAAAGTACAGAGAAACAGAGTTGGACAGGGAGAATTTCAGTCCAGAATTCTGTTAGCAACTGTTATATATGATAGCTGTCATGTCAAATGATATATGTATAATGAGAACAGGCAGTCTTGGTCCAGTAACTCATTTTCACCAATCAGATGTTTGAGTTCATTATTCCATATGCCCATGGGTTACTAGGCAAGGGCAGGCTTATTGAACAACCTCCCTCCAAATACAGATTAGTGCACTTTGATAAACTACAACTGATGCAACATGTTTAGAAATTGCAGAAGCACCCCAAGCACATACAATGATGGTTACATGGTGACAAACTGGGGTGAGTAGACAGAAATGTAGAAGTAATTTTTATGAAGCGGTGCAATCTAGATATAACAGGATTTGAGGTGTGCTTACTTCACTTGATCAGACTACTGCACTTTTACAGTATGACCTCTCTCTTACTGTTTGCAGCTCTCTCTAACTGATTGAAGCTCTCTCTAACTGTTTGCAGCTCTCTCTAACTGTTTGCAGCTCTCTCTAACTTTTTGCAGCTCTCTCTTACTGTTTGCAGCTCTCTCTTACTGTTTGCAGCTCTCACTTTCTGTTTGCAGCTCTCACTTACTGTTTGCAGCTCTCTTGCTGTTTGCAGCTCTCACTTACTGTTTGCAGCTCTCTCTTGCTGTTTGCAGCTCTCTTACTGTTTGCAGCTCTCACTTATTGTTTGCAGCTCTCATTTATTGTTTGCAGCTCTCACTTATTGTTTGCAGCTCTCACTTACTGTTTGCAGCTCTCTCTTACTGTTTGCTGCTCTCTCTTACTGTTTGCTGCTCTCTCTTACTGTTTGCAGCTCTCTCTTACTGTTTGCTGCTCTCTTACTGTTTGCAGCTCTCTCTTACTGTTTGCTGCTCTCTCTTACTGTTTGCTGCTCTCTCTTACTGTTTGCAGCTCTCACTTACTGTTTGCAGCTCTCTCTTACTGTTTGCAGCTCTCACTTACTGTTAGAAATAGGATAAAGAAAAGGTG
>WMED01026114.1:0-10883 GCA_019650415.1 Pipa parva
ATAACACCCGATAATTGTAATAATCGTACCAATTTCAACTTTGCTCGATATTATCGCTCATCACTAGTGATCCAAAAACTCCAATGAAGTGCAATACATGAATCTGAAAACAGAAAAGTGCAAACAAGTGCACTCCAATAGTGCTTTATCCGATAGGATTTGTTGATAAAGTATAGGCTCGCCATCTCTTTTAGAAAAAACGTGATAGTGAGAGAAACGGAAATATCCTCCAAAAACACGTGAATTGAAAGTGAGGCGCACAGATTTAATAAGGTGAACTGCTCACCAGATGTTCAATTAAAATTCACTTAGTGATCCCAACTCACATAGATAGATCTTCACTGGAAAATATTTTATACTTCTCAATGGAACTTCACTTCAGACATAACCTCATCAATATGGCCGTTCAGCATAAAAGAGATAGAAATGCCTCCATAGTGTAATAACATTTATTTTTTAATAAGGCAAAAGTTAAAACATACTCACAATGGAAGCATATGACAATCGCAGAGTTAAACCTCCAAGGGTTAAAAAGCGCCAATTTTGCAGTGATCGCAAACCAAAGATGCATAAACAGTCCAAATGAAACAGCAATAATCTGGATACAATGTCCTTTTACGCTCAAGAGCCATACACACTCTGTGTTCCATACAGATTAGCATAGTTTTAATTCAATAGTGAAAAAATAACATCTGGTGACAATGTAGTCACATATTCTTTCACAGGCAAACTCCAGTGGCCATGCTGTATAGTCAGTGGCAAAGTGGAACAATTAAAGAAGTTGGTGGCTTAGAATTTCCCACCAGCAGAAATTAAACAATGCACTACATTTAATCACTATTTTCAGTTACTTGCAGCAAAGTTCTGGGCACTGCATTTAATTGTGTTTGTGTAAGCACTGCATTAACTACAAGAATTTGATGGGGCAATTAACCCCATGAACAATGGCATAATATCTGACTACTTCAACAGTGTTTCATCATCTGCCCTCCACACAAATACTGGCAGTGGTTTTAACACTTTGGTGGCATTAGATTATGTTCTGATATATATCTAATGCAATACACTCAATCAGCACCCAAATGACCATAGTAAAATAGTTTATAAGTGTAACAAGGACTGGAAAACTGTGTTTGATGATCCAGGAACAGAACATAGAACATGATAATGTAACAAAGGCTTGAACAGACAGGAACATGACAGGAAAGACAACACGGGGTTGCAGGAACACATGCAACAAGGTGGTACACCACATGTAAGTGCCAGGTGTACAGACAGGAGCAGGTTCAGGAACAGGTATAGGAACAGGAGGCCACAGGAACTGGGCATCCACAGGAGAACAGAAGCAAACCCAGGCCCACATACCAGGAAAAGGTGCAAACTCAGGTACAGGAACAAGGTGCACAAGGGGTAATAGTGGATCCTCTATACCATAGCGGGAGTTGGTACAGGTTCACAACAAAGCATGGAGTCTAAGGAGGGTTAGGTCTTCACTCTGAACCCCCTTGCAAGGGGTTATGGCCTTTGTGGCAGGCACATCCCAGGTCACGACCCTCAGAGTAACCCCTACTGGTGACAGCTGGATAGACTCACATGGAAACTCAGGCACATACTTGGAACAACAGAACTATAACATGGAGATCATAGTAGTGCAGTATAACAGAGCAGTCACCTACAGAAATCCTGGGCACACGTTGAACTGTAACACACAGCACCCCATTAGAAGCAGCTCAGAAACAGGGTAGACACTGCACAGATACAGCTCATGAATAAGGACAGGGTCAGATGCTAGAAACAGGCTGGTGCTGAGTCTGACAGAAGCTGAAGGTGCAAACTCTGTCTTACTGAAGAGCTGACGTTCTCAGGAACAGAGTAACTTCTGCAGTAGGGCTGTATTAAAACCGGTTGGCTTCACAAGCACACAACAAGTAACCAGCCAGACAAACCACTAATAATGATTGTTTTAGGAGATGCTCATAAAGAGATATTTATAAAAAAATTCAAAACATTTTACAACCTGTTAATGCTGGTGAAATATCAGCAATATATCGATTTCACCAATTCCTATGATGTATACAGCTGCCCCATCAAATTGTATCACCCAAAAGTGTTTGCCTGCTGTAGGCTGGCCAAAACCCATCATTCCCAGTGGTGCAGTTCTGTTTATTTAGCCGCAGATTAGTTTTCACCATGAAAAAGAATGTCTGTATTAATATCAGTATGAAATGGAAGAACCACATCAAAAAACAGGAAAAGGGGGTTATTCACTAAGGTGCAAATTCGACTGTCGAATTCTCAAACAGCGCATTCCCATAGTAAATCCGCGACAATTTCCCCATTTTAAAGTCGTGACAATTTTTTAAAGTTAAGATTGTGACAATTTTCCCATAATAAAGTCACGACTGCGACAATATTCTCATTATAAACGCGACTGCAACAGTAGCAGCCTATTGCGACTGTCTTTATCTGGCGAATTCTCACCTATAGGCAACAATTCGGACTTAAGTGAATAACCCAGTGTACTGGTTTTCATGGATGAAATTTATCAAAAATACAATATTAATGATTTCTTTTCAGTCCTAAATAAATCAGCAGAATCGAAAAGTCCAGCAAATTGAATATTCGTTCAAAAAAAGCAATGAAAAATGGCAAAAGTAACTGAAAAGATTGAAATGATTATTATAAATTTCCCCCTAAAACACAGATACAACTGGACCAGTCAACTCAATGCAGGGGTCTGCTGCTGCCAACGCAGAATGGCCCTATTGCTAATAAGTTTGCTAAATCTATCATTAAAACATCTCTTTTTCACCATTAACATCCCATATATCTGAAAGGGATACCGGCATATCTCCAAAACCCCCAAAAAAAAAAAGATGTACTTGTTTTTATCCAACAGTTTATCATTTGATAGAGCACAAAATATAAAATGCACATTAAAGATATCAACAGCAGTTTCAGCTAATAAATGCCTGTGGGGATTTATTATTCTCCTTAATTGATCAAAACGTTAAATCTAGCAAATAATAGCCATCATTTTTTTTTATTTTGCAGATTTCATATGGCAAATGAGTGAAATAGGGACCTCATTACGCGACATTCATCAAGGATTTACATTTCCAGATAGTAGTTAAAGGTCATTACAAGAGACAATATTAGGTGTGATTTAATAAGGAATATGTTTGTGCCAGCGTGAAATCTATCCCATTTTGATGAAGCTTGACAAAAAAAGAAGTTTGAAAACTTAATCATTTAACGCCATTTCCCTGTACTATTTACGTTTTTGTTTTTTTCATCTAAAATGAAAATGTCTCTTTGGCAGCATTTCATTTGCCGGGTAGAATATTTTGACATCTTACCATTGTATTGCATTCAGGCTGACTGGTTCATTTAATGAACAATGAAATTGTTAGGATAATTCATTACACTAAATTAAGAAAGTAAATCATTCCATAAACATTTATGACACACACAAAAAAAACCCAAAACAAAAAACCTTTTATTGGCAATGCTGAAACATAACTTAAAATTTACTGCTATCGTTACTTTCCCTCAATAGCGTCGGCAGCCTCAGGTTTCCAGGCACTGCCTGGAGAGGAATGTTCTGCAGGCCCAAAATGTTCTGCTTAAACTATTAACGCTCACTCTGAACATGCATCTGTTGTTTTATTGGGCTACATGCTGGTTTGTAGCTCCGAGGCATGGTTGTACCAAGGAGCTAAGATAAAAATTAGGGTAATGATCATGGAACACATCTTGCTTTAGTTATACTTTTAGCTTATCACAATAGGTGTCAGTTGCAGACTATGAAATATTGCTAGACGTAATGTCTTTGTTGTTCCCATTTCACATGAAGACTTGTAATGATCATGGAATTTGCTTTCTTAGCCGAAAAGAAGAGAGAAAAAGTTTGTGTAATGGAAGAAAAACCTTAAAAAATTGATTTAAGGAATTAAACTAATGGGTTCCCGACCTGTAGTCTTCCAGTTATTGCTGAGTTATAATTCCCAGCAGGCTTTGACCAACACTAAAGGCTAATATGACTGGCAAAGGTATTCAAATCCCTTAGATAAATTTGTTTTAACCATTTGCACCAAGAAGAATTACAAACACCCTCAAGCCAAACTGCATAGTTAAAACCTTTCACATGGACATTAGAATTTAATGCTTTATTGAACAATGTCTAAAATAAATAGCATCATGATTTCTCCTTAGCTACAAAAGTCAACAGTTGGGGCTTATTCATAAAAGTCAGAACAGTCACGTAAATGTCAGAATTAGCATCCATTCACCACTACCCAATCTTTTTGTATTTGGATGTATATTTTAATTTATAAAGCCCCACAAGGTTGTGCAGCGCTGCACAATCCAACAATACAGTTATTTGTGTTACAGTGTTTGTGACCAATTCAGATGTTGCAATAGTCATGAAATTATGGAGCACTTTGTATAAATTTGCAAGTAGATGCACAGGTAATTAGGATCTTCATTGAGCATCAGAGTCTGTCAAAGTAACCAATTAACAGACAGATAACAGAGATCCCTACAGTTGCTTTGAAAAACACTAATCCTCTGCATTTCCTGTCCCCCACACAATGAAATCGTCAATGTAGAAAATGAAGTACACATTGTATAAGAGTGAATATGGCAGAGCCACTATTTCATCTTTTATGAAGGGTTTTCCACCGAAACATGTCATGGCATGATTAAATAGTGGCTCTGCCATATTCACTCTCATACACAGTGTACTCTATTTTCTACATTAAAGTAGGAAATTTGGCAAGGGGAACTGTGTTGCATTTGCCAGTTTTACTTTGACAGATCAAAGTATATAATTAGGGGGTTAATGGCGGGACTGCTAATGTTCAACTAACTACACTGCATTGAGGGCCTTAGTGACTAAAGGGTGAATTCACCTGTCGAATTCACCTCGCTACAATTTGAGTTGCATTGCCAAAATAGATGCAAATTCACTTCTCATTGTTGACTAAGTGGAGAATAGACTTAGCGGACAGCAGCAGTTGCTGTCCCATGTGTGGTATGGCATAGTTAGTCAGATAGAAGTAGGATGAGAAGTCATGCAAAGTAAGGCCAATTAGACAAGTGAAGGGCAGTGACGTCAGTCTCACCTTATCCCACTAATTGTATTCTGTGAATATTCTATTTCTATATCACTTTGTCCCTAGATCATTTTGTCACTTAATTTCATTCGCCATTGTCACTTTTGAATGAATTGTCACATTATGCAACACTGG
This sequence comes from Pipa parva, assembly GCA_019650415.1. Lineage (NCBI taxonomy): Eukaryota > Metazoa > Chordata > Amphibia > Anura > Pipidae > Pipa > Pipa parva. The sequence goes on from WMED01026114.1 coordinate 5,256, forward strand.
AGCCCTGACATCAACCCCCCCCCCAATTCATCAGTCTGAAGTGGCGAAGTCAAGCAGGTGAATTTGGAGCAGTTCACCTAGTCACAGTCACACTTTTGACAAACTTCTCAAAGTTTAGTCAATAAAAAGAAAAAACATGGGGAAGTGGCAAATAGATGAGAATTCATAGCTCTACAAGATTATTCAGACTTAAGTCAATGAGGCCCTATGCAAGAATCTGTGTCTGACGCCACTCGCTTCTTCGCTATGTGAAACCGACACTAAGTCAATAAGGAGCAGAGAATTTTAGACTATCACTTCGATAAACAAGCCCCCTGGTCTCTAGAATTAAACACAAATTAACACTGCAAGATATGTGAAGCAGAAGTTAAATTTTTAACTAATATCAGGTCATTTATATACAGTATGTACATTGTGCAAGTCATGATACACAAAGCAGAATGACACTATCATTTGTCAGAGCTTTGGTATATTTGAAAGACTGTAGTGCAATGATAGGTCATTTATAAAACACAATACATAAGACTAAGTAAACTCAAGTGCCATTTTAAATGATTTCATAGCTTCATTTCACCCTAGAGGTAGAACAACATAAAACACTTGCTTCAGATATATGTATTCTTACATTGCATTTTTACATAAAATATAGGATAAAGTTACCTTTTACCTTACAGCAAAATTGTAGTTTTGTTTTTGGTAATTGCTGCAGGCATTATTTAAAATGTTTGATATCAAAGTGATAGGGATTGTACAATGGTCAAAAAGATTTGGGCGAAATTTAATAAACTCGTAAAGAGCCAATTTCATCTTTTCGAGCTTATTCCCTCGAGATTATTTGTCGAGTTTTTTTGATTGGATTTTTCGCTGAAAAGGTAGCCATACTACCATTGTGAAGTAACGCTACCTTTTCAATGAAAAATCTGATAAAAAAGTTTCTATCGGTAAATAACGATCGGAAAAAAAAATCATTATTTGCCATGAGAAACAACCGAGATCTTGTGGGAATAAACTCGAAAAGACAAAATTGAGTATTTAGGTGTTTATTAAATTTTGCCCAAAATTTATGTTTATTAAAAGTAGATAAAGAATCGACTTAAATTATGCAAAGGTTATTAGCTATTTTTAGAGCAATAAAAGTTGTGTATTAAAATAAAAAAGAATACAACAAATCACAGAAAAAAACACTTCCAGTTAATTTAAAGGGTAGCCAAGGTCAAGGGGTAGATTGTTCTCATGCTTGCACCTACTTGGTCTTCAAGTCTGGAGAGAGGGTCAGAGATTTGTTATTCACTAAGGTGTGAATTCAACTGTCAAATTCGCAGACAGCGGATTCCCATAGCAAATCTGCTATAATTTCCCTATCGTAAAGTTGCGACAATTTTCCCATAATAAAGACATGACTGCGACAGTAGCAGCCTATTGAGACTGTCTTTATCTGGCGAATTCGCACCTATACGCAACAATTCGGACTTTAGTGAATAACCCCCTTGGTGAGAAGAAGGACTGTTTTGACAGCTTGTTTAGATTTCTAAAACACAAACCCGGACTGGACTTCACAAAATGACCTGAATGAAACAACTTCTCCATCACTTGCTTAATCCTGGAAAGAAATTGCTGCTTTGATGAACGTCTAGTTTCTTCCACATGAATTTTGAATTCCACCTGCTTATCTTATCTAGATGCTTGATCCCCTGAAAAATCTGCACAGCTGCGTACCAGATTCAAAACCCCCTTAGCTTAACATCCCTTATGAACTTCCATTTGATATTATTGACATAGTGACAATGGAAAGCACCTGCCTCACCAGCTATCTCATGTGCTTTGTTTTCTCAATTTTATTTTCTTCCTTATACTTTACAAATCCGACCTTTCCTGCAATCTCTTTCTCTCTGTAACTGGAATTTGATCCTCCCTGACCTCTTGCACCTACTCTTCTTATATGAAATGCTAGTGTTCTGTCCTTATTCCCACCCACTCACCCCTTCTAATAAATTTCAATGCTTAGCCATTACCATATTCTATCAATTACACTGATCCATCTGCTTGGTGATGGTGATAGTTTTCCAAATACAGACCCTCCCCGCCCCTTGCTTTACAAATTCTACTCTTCTCCCACCTAAACAAGTAAATCACAAAATCTCATTATTTTCAAATCTAGGTTTTCTGTCTCCACATCATTTTATTTTTCTCTCTTAAATGCCTGCTTTGGCTGCAACAAACTATCTTAACATTTTCACTTGTATTATCCCTTAATAGAAACAGAAACCAGGATCACAACCACTGAACCTGTATTCCCTTGTGCCCTCTTCTATAGAAACTATCCCCTTTCCCACAATCCTAAATGTGACCATAAACATTGAGGTGTTGGGGGCCTGTTGGCTGTGTCCACTTCATCTTTGGTTTGATATCTTCAGTGTCATCTCTGGCTTTCTCTTCTTCTGAAACTATCACATGTGTATATGGTTATTTCAATATCCATGGTGATAACGCTTCTCCTGCTCTCAGAGTCCCTCTGTTAACCTTTACTTTGGCATATCACAGTAGACCAATTTTCCAATCCACTGCAAACATCATCATCATGTTTAAAATTTCTCTTACAGTTGCCATCCATTTTTGTGATCACCACCACCTATCAGACTCCACCTAACTCTCAACTCCATCCACAACCACAAAGGGAAACAAACATTTTATTATCATTTCCTAACTCACTTTATCTCTACTGCCCATTCAGTCCTCCATCTCATTTCTTGATTCTGTTCTGAATTATAATAGCACATTATCTAAAGCACAGAGCACACCAATCCTCATGTTACCTCCAGAGATATTCACACCCCATTCCAAGACCCAGTGAAGGATCCCATCACAGACAATTTCTGACATAACATAATTTATCCTCTGCTGGTATACCTGTGCCCTCACACCAAACAGATCTACTTTACTGCCATTACTTCATGTCTACTCTCTGACCCATACATTTTTTTTCAAACTTCAATACCCTTCAGTCTTCATCAATACTTGCTTAAAGATTTTACAGTCTATTGCCAACACAGAGTTGACACTATGAGGAAAGCTACAACTAAATTCTGTCATGAGCAGTGATGTTCCTTCTTGAACTGCTTGTGAATGGCAGCTTCATTCTTTAGCAGGGCTTCCAGGTTTCCAGCTATTTCCCATTGCCTGATGTCAACAATGATATCGGCAGCAGGGAATTCAAATGGAAAATCCCACAGAACTTTAGTGTCACTTTGTCAACATTAGTCTGCCTATGAAGGTCTACACTATCTTGGCGTCCTCCATTTTCTAGCTCTGTTTCTGGCATCCTGCTGTGTCTCCTGTTTCAGATTCATCACTGCAGTATATCAGCTCTTTGTGTATAGCCCCACATCCCTGTTCCAAAAGATCTTGTGTTACAGATCTACAGATCCTGTGTTATTGTTATAGTTCTGCATCTCGTATGCCAGTGAATGCACCAATGTATCTGCCAGGTGGCATCAGTGGAAGTTAACCCAAGAGCTGAGTCTCCTTGGTACAAGTGCCATACCTCATTGCATGGCTTAAGAGTGAAAACCAGAGGCTCCTTGTTGAAATAGGATCCACAACTTTCAGTTCCAGCTCCCAGTTCTATTATGCCTTAGATCAGTGGTGGTAAACCTTTTTGGCACGCCGTGCCAAAAAGGTGATGTCACTCATCAGTGCTGTCCTCCGAAGTGTCAGGGGAGGAGAACTCCCCTGTGAGTGAGTGCTCCTTTAGTGCAGGCCACGGATCCGGCCTGAAAACTGACAGATCGGGTCCACAGTTTGTACTGAAGGCAGGTTTGGTGACAGCTCGTGTACCAACAGAGAGGAATCTGTGTGCCCTCTTTGGTACATGTGCCATAGGTTCGCCATCTCTGCTTTAGATCCTTTAGAGGCATAGCAAGGACCAGGTGCAATATAGTAGCTCCTGTGTCCCAGTCCTGTGGTACCCAATTCCAGTGACATCTCTCGATTCCCTCCAATTTGACTTCCATTCCCAAAACTTTTGGTGTCAAAATAAAAGTTTATAATAAAAGGATACAGTTATCCTCATAACTGTTATGGACAGTGCATTTTTCTCTTAATATCATGTATTTGGAATTTATATACAGTATATAACATATGTATTTATATATATGGCACAATTTTTAATTCTAAATAAATTACATGCAAGTCTCAGCAGGTCAGGGTGATAGACCATACTATTAATAAGAAACAATATAAAACATTTCTAACTAATAGATAGAATCATTGATTTTAATTGACCTTTAAGGGATATTCTAACAAATTAAGTCTTTTATGTGCCCAAAAACACAATATACTAGATTAGCGCGCTAAAAATAGATTTACTTAATTTCCAAATATCCTTATAGTATGTTATGTGCTTGCCTTTTTCCTTCCACTTCTATAACACTGCAGCCCTGTCTTGCTTTATCACTGAGAGACAAGCTATGTTTAAAACAGGAAGAAACAGATATAGGTGGGATGTTTTTTTCATGTACTTTAAAGATGATTTGGACATTTGAACACAAGGGAGCACGATATACTGGTGTGTTAACAGCATTTTCTCCATAGGACTGCAGGTAAATGTAATATCTTATCCTAGGTTATCTTATGTTGGGATGCTGCAAAGTCAATTCTCTCAGAACTTTATAAAAACTGCATATGCTCAGTAACATAAAAAAATGCAATATAGTGCTGTTTATGAATGTTTCCGGAAATAATTAGGATTATTTAAATATGAAAAATGGTGGTTATTTTCATTCCTTCAAATGCAAACTGTATATCCCGAGAGTGTGAGATGACCAAAGCAATTCCAAAGATATGGTTAAATAATTCGATTAACAGGGCTTGATGATCCATTAAGAAACATCCTAGCATGCATATGATTTTGTGCACAATAAAAGAGGAAAATAAAACAAGAATGACCACTAAAATATATGATGCATAGTGAGATTATATTATCCAGTCATATAGCTTTACATTGGAAAGGAAACACACCTATTGCCCTGGACAATAAAGACTTCTAAGGCATGAAATCACATGCATTCTAAATTTATGGACTTTCACATGATTGATAACTCTCTTAGAATGAATGTTGTGTATATCTGAATGCAAATAAAGGTACATTTCACTGTCAGATCTTGCCAAGTGGCATACATCTGATTTCTAGCCTTCTAGCTACTCTTATAAATCCTCTAACCAACAGGGATTCAGTTTACAAACCTTACAGCATTTTGCTTTTGATCAATCGGCCACATCTTGTCTACAGTTTTCACATTTCTGTCTATTTGATATTCTTTTCTTATTTTTAACACAAAATCCAGTCTCACGGTTTTTTTGAACAAAGACATGCATGTCCAGTTTTCTGATTGCATATCACCTGATCAATATTGAATCTAATTCACAATTCTGTTTCACTGTGAAGCTTGCATATGTTATGTCAACATACCTTAATAGCTTTCGCTTCCTGGGCAGCCCTGTTAGCTGTAGCCTCATCTGCTTCAACTAAACTTTTAACCGCCTCCACCTCCAATGTCTCATCTGCAATAATGTTTACCAATTCCTCTGTCTCGGTGCTTCGTTCAATCAACATAGGCTTTAGTTCTGTCA
>WMED01026115.1:0-10883 GCA_019650415.1 Pipa parva
CTTTGCAGCATGAGATGGTGCATTGTCATGCATGAAGATGATTTTGTTATGGAAGGTATGATGCATCTTTTTGTACCATGAAAGAAAATGATCAGTCAGAAAGTCTACATACTTTGCTGAAGTTATTTTCACACCTTCAGGGACTCTAAAGGGGCCTACCAGCTCTCTCCCCATTATTCCGACCCAAAACATGACTCCACCACCTCCTTGCTGACGTCGCAGCCTTGCTGGGACATCATGGCATCCACCAATCATAGACTACTCCATCCATCTGGACTATCCAGGGTTGCACAGCATTAATCAGTGAACAAGACTGTTTGAAAATTAGTCTTCATGTATGTCTGGGCCCACTGCAACCGTTTCTGCTTTTTAGCAGTGGTTACGGATGGCTGAATAGTAGGTTTATGCACAACTGCAAGCCTCTGGAGGATCCTACAAATTGAGGTTCATGAGACTCCAGAGGCACCAGCAGCTTCAAATAACTGTTTGCTGCTATGTATTGGCATTTTAGCAGCTGCTCTCTTAATCTGATGAATTTTTCTGGCAGAAACCTTCCCCATTATGCCTTTATCTGCACAAACTCGTCTGTGCTCTGAATCAGTCACAAATCTCTTCACCGTACGATGATCACGCATCAGTTTTCGTGAAATATCTAATGCTTTCATACCTTCTCCAAGGCACCGCACTATCCTATGCTTTTCAGTTGCAGAGAAATCCTCTTTCCCATATTGCTTGAAACTTGTGGCCTGCTTAATAATGTGGAACATCCTTTTTAAGCAATTTTCCTTTAATTGAGCTCACCTAGCAAACTAATTATCACAGGTATCTGAGATTAGTTATAGTGATCCAGAGATCCCTTAGACACAATACCATCTGAGTTTAATGGAAAAATAAAAAATGTAAACTTTGTCACTTAAATCCAATTTGCATAATAGTTTGGAACACAGTGTAATTGGGTACAGACACACCAAACTGGTCACCTTATATAGGCATAGTGGCGGGAATGCAACCGTGACAGAATTGACACAACCACGATGTAACCACATCAGAATTACACAACCATGAATTAACCATGTCACAATTACACAACCGTGATTTAACATGCCAGAATTACTCAACCACGACGTAATAACGCAACCGCGCTGCAGCTGCCCCAACACTGGAGGAGCCAGGTAAGTCATATTCTTGAAACTCACATATAATCAAATACAGCAAATAGACATACTTAGATATTGTGTCCATTGCTCAAACATAACCAAAAACTTTTGAACACCCAAGTATTCAGACATTCCTAGTTTCTTGGCCCAGAGATATTTTTAATGTTATTGCTCACACGTAATGAGATACAGAACACACTCAACATAAATATTGCTCTTGCCCAGTCATACCCAGTGGCCAGTAGAGAAAGTGTGAGGACTGGCTCATTTCCCGCTCCACTGTTGTCTGTGTTGGTCACAGTCAATCATTTGCACTAGAGGGCAGAAAGCTCCCCAATGTAACATAGTAACATAATTTATAATGCCAAATAAAGACCAAAGTCTTTCCAGTTCAGCCTGTTATCCAGCATAGTTGATTCTGAGGGAAAAAAAAACCCCATGAGCTAATTATACTCATCTTTGGGGAAAAAATTACTTCCAGCAACAAATATGGCAGTCAGAATAAATCTATGGATTAATATCCCATCTCCAATTACCTAGTACCCATAACTTGTAATATTCCTACACCCAAGGAAGGAATCCCGAATTGTTGAATTCTTTTATTGAATACACATTGACAATTTCCTAAGGCAAAGAGTTGTATATTCTCACTGCTCTTACAGTAAAGAATCACTTTCTAATGTTGGTGCAGAAATTTTCTTATCTCTAGACCAGCGGTCGGCAAACCAGCTGCATTTGGCTCTTTAGCCGCGTTGTGCATCTCCGAGGTAGGAGCCCTCCCATCCACTCATAGCCTTTGACGTCTCTTGTGATGGGACGTCAAAGGTCATGTGATCGGGAGCGTAGGCGCTCCTCCCCCTTTGCGGCTCCAGAAGCCTTTTTCAACGCTGGAGGAGGGAGTGAAATGGCTCCGTCCTCTACAAAGATTGCTGACCCCTGCTCTTGACAAAGAGGGTTATTCTCTAAAGTCTGAATTTGGCTGTTGAATTCTCAAACAGTAGATTCCCATAGCAAATCTGCGACTGCGAAAATCTACCATTGTAAAGTCTCGACTACAACAATTCTACAATTGTAAAGTCATGACTGTGACAATATTCTTATTATAAAGAATCAACTGTAACAGTAGCAGTCTATGGAGACTGTCTTTAGCTGGTGAATTCAGAACTTTACACGACAATTCGGACTTTAGAGAATAACCCCCATAGTGTTTTCCAATTTGGTAAATAATCTTGACATGTATTTCACTAACCATATGTACTTTCCAATGAATGTTCTGTAACAGTTCAAGTAGAGAAACTTGCCAAGGGTGTGGACAAAGCCTAGAGACGTTTGGTAGGGAACCTGGTCCAGTGTCTGATGTGGTTCTATGGCTTATTACTAATGACTACTTGGCTTACTACATTTTAAAGCAGACCATTGGTTTTTCTATTGTGGGAATTTACTGCTAAGACTAAAGTAATAATACTATTTTAGAGGTGAACTATAGTCAGATTACATCTTTTAATATGCAGTACTCTACCTTAGTGAGAAGCGTTTCTCCCCAGTAGTTATTTCATGTGATGCGCAATGATTAAGTAGGCAGCACTGATAAACACACCAGGAAATGTGTGTGTGTGATGTGTACTGGCCAGTTTTTCATGAAAAGGTACCCCCAGCCCTACTTACTACTTAGATCATGTGCATAAGTCAGCTTTCCCTCTGTAATCTCCTGCATTCCAAATGTAAACAAACTTAATTTATGTTGCCAAAAGGTCAGCACACTGCTTAACCAATAGCAGTCAGGCAGCTTTTTCTTCTTGTGCAGAATAGAAAGGAGAAGGAGAGGAAAATGTCAGCTCTCAGGAAAACTAATTAAGGGAAAAAAACAGCAAGTATTACTTCTTCCTTAATTTTTTTTAACTTTTTGAGTCAGCAATTGGATTAGTATAAAGGAGTTGTATATGTATGTGTGCAGTTATATCAGCACTATAGTACCCCTTTAATTTACACCACTCAAAAAAATTTGCAGATCTCTGTCTCATGTTGACACTTATTAAGCTGGCTAATTAAGTCTGTTAAATATTCCATTTGTGTTTTAGAATTGTATCTTAGGGGGTTATTCACTAATGTCCAAATTATTGCATATAGGTGTGAATTTGCAAGGTAAAGACAGTCATAATAGATTGCTACTGTCGCAGTCATGTCTTTATAATGAGAAGAATATTGTTGCAGTTACGACTTTATTCTGGAAAACTGTCGCAGTCGCAAGTTTTTGTCCCGGTTGCGACTTTACAATGGGGAAATTGTTGCAGTCACAGATTTGCTATGGGAATCCACTGTTTGAGTATTAGACAGTCGAATTTGCACCTTAGTGAAATAACACCCTTGTGGCGAAATTTATTACAGTCAGAAAAGCCTTTTCAGCTTTTCTGACTTTAATCGGGAGAACGCTTTGAAGTTTCTCCCGGTAAATATTGCGACATTTGCATCGTACGATACTTACCGTGAGAAACTTTTTTTAATTAAATATGTCCATGGAACGGTAGCCATACAGTACAGCTACCTTTCCATGTATATATCCAATAAAAAAAAGTTTCTTACAGCAAGTATCACACGATGCAAATCTCGCGATACTTAACGGGAGAAACTTCAAAGCGTTTGCCCGAGTTATTAAATTTGGAAAAGCGCAAATGGCTTTTCCTAATTTAATAAATTTCACCTATTAGCGTCTATTGATTGTAGTGATGATGCAATAGTCCTAGGTCTTTCAGACAGAAGATAATCTCTCTCTTATAGGTCATATATACCAGGGGTCTGCAACCTATGGCTCTCAAGAAACATGTGGCTCTTTTGAATTCTGCATCTGGCTCTTTGATTGTAACAAGTGGTGCTCACATGCAAGCACCGCTCATTACAGTCTGCCAGCTAATCTCCGGCAAGTGCTGTAGAGACAAAGCTCCCTCAGCACTTCCGGGTTGCTAGCCAATATGAATATGTAAAACCGCAGAGAGGAAAGGAAATTCCCGGCACTCCAAAAGTAAAAACAAACTACTTTATTCTTGAATCATTAAAATTGCAAAAATCCATATAAATAAAAACATAGATGTTACCGTGGCGCCCCCTTCATTCCTGAGCACCCACCGCCATTTTCTACCTCTGTCACAAGTTGTGACTTGGATTGAGCGAATCTTTGTCTTCTATTTAATATGAATATGTAGCCTATATGATGTCAGCGGCTCCAGATTCAAAAAGGCTGAACAAAGCCGCACTTATATGGCTCTCTCAGAAAAAAAGGTTGCAGACCCCTGATATATACTAACTTAAGAATCTGTTACTTCCAGAGTCTAATAATATTTCTGTATTTCGTGTCCCTTAAAACATGGTTTTCATTTATATTTTAACCTACATTATTATGTAATTATGTAATAATTATTATTATATATAAATGGGAAAGTCAGAATTTGTTTTTGAGATCTGATTATTTAAAGGAAAACACATGTCTAATGTATCGTTAACATTTTGTTCTTTTCATTGTCCTGCTATTACTTTTTTATATACTAATGTTTTCTCACTGTGCAGAACCTCACCCAGGGCGCTGATGTTGTATCATTTAAACATTTTTACATTTACAAAAATTGTTTTTGTATAAGTATATGCTTCTTTCCTGCACCCATCTATTGTATGGTATCTAACAATCAATTTAGCACAGTGCCATTCTTACTTAGTAAAGAAAACATTGTTTAGTAAAATATTGTGCTTCTGTTCTACAAAAAGATACAATGTTATCAGGGACTAGTACTTTGGAGTGGGGGTAGCAAAGCACAGAGCCTCAGAAGCTCCTAGTTAAAGGGACAATACACCCCTTTGTAATCCCTCTTTAAAAAATTCTATTTTACACTAGTCTGATCCCTTTGAACCTGTAGGGGTGTGGTTAATCCACCACAGATGTACTGAACACTTTAATAACAGTGTGTTTAGGAGATAAATTTCACAAATTATTATGTTTATACAGCTGAGGTGTCATTTTCTGACATCAATTTAAAGGGGAGATAAATTAATATGCTCCTTTGCATGCTAAATGTCAGCCAGTCTGCCTGTGGCCAACTAAACAGGAATGTATAGTCTCAGAGCAAATCACACCTGCTCAGTCAGGGGCTTTGCTTTAGACAAAGCACAAACAAAATTTATTTACAATTTGCTTTATTTTCTCCAAAATTAAGTTGACTAAGGTATTACATCAAATTCCATAATTATCTTGATTGTGTTAGAAATTTTGTGACAAGTGGTTTACCATGGGAAAAAAGTATGTGTTTTGATGAAGTAAACCGCTTGTGACAAAACATAAAGGGGGTAATTCAGCAAGGTGCGAACTCAACTTGCGATGCTTCGATTCACCTCTCAAAAATGGTTACGCGCTGCCTTCTATCCTACACGCACACATCAGCGCACACTTTAAAGGTATTCCAGTCTCCTCGCGACCACTCGAGTCACCTCGCGATACTGGAATACCTTTAAAGCATGCTCTGATGTGCCCGTGTAGGAGAGAAGGCAGCGCGTAACCATTTGTACAAGGTGAATCGAAGCATCGCAAGTTGAGTTCGCACCTTACTGAATTACCCCCAAAGTGTTTGTGCACCATTGACTGTTCAGATATATGGGATGTGTTTTGTCATGGTTTTAATGCATGCTGTAAAGATATGACAAAATGCCTGGCGTAACCTTGCCTTTATCCTTGGTTAGTTGGACAAAAACATGAATTACATGTGTTAATTTTTTTAACCTTGTTTCACATGAATCACCAAGGTATTCTGTTTTCTTTAGGTGACATTTCGGACAAGAATTTACCACTGTAACATTAACAGCCAGGGAGTGATCTGCCTTGATATTCTGAAAGATAACTGGAGTCCTGCTCTTACCATTTCCAAAGTCCTACTGTCCATCTGCTCTCTACTCACAGACTGCAACCCCGGTAAGCACCCTTTAATGTGAAAAATTACATTAATAAAAAGCTATGGATTCTATATTACACTTGCTATTTATTCTCAGGATATTGCCTTCCCTTAAATCAAAAAGCAGTTTAAGGTAATAAACCTCAAGTGGACTTGAAGACCTTCAGGTCTCCTGTTTTCAAGATGATATTGCATCGACTTTCCATAACCTGGCATGATTTAAACTGCAAAAGTTACTTTGGAAAATATGTTTTCAGTTCCTGGTTTTATAGTCCAATTATGACACTACCTTTTTAATAGATATTTTATAACTCTGTATGTTGTCATTGATTGCAATAATTTTGTATGCAACCATTTTTGAGATAATTTGGATTTTTTTTTTTATTGTTCTTTGTATAATGATTGGATTAGAACTATACTCTCATTCTGGTATTGCTTTATAGCCCATACCCCAGAATAATGGAATATGGTAATTGAACCTAGTTATCATTTTAACACAGTCTCTTAGACAACGAAGAACATAATATACTCGTAATCTGTTTTTAATCACATAAAAGGTTTAACCCTTCTATAATGAACATAAAAACTCTATTTAAAGAACAATATGTGCTAAATTAATCTAGCCAGTACAGCAGTCATTTATTTTAAGTAACACCCATTACAATACTTCTATTGTTCCTATAAACCCCAATAAATCAAATTAAGGATTCCTGAAAAAGGAAAGTTGTGATTGGCTTTTCTTGCCCAAGCTAATCAAGATGACGCATCATTAGAGCAGATTCCAGTACTTTATTTGAAAAACCTAAACTTTACCTATTTTCTACTTGATCTGTCATTTTTGTACATAGTGCTATCTTTTATGTTAGTTGAGCCTTCTCATGGAGGTAGAGTCCATTCTGCAGGGCTCATTTGTGCAGATATGGGTACAGGGTTTCCATGTTTCATGTATGGGCTGTACCACTGAATCCTTAACTGAGGGGGTGTGCTATCTGTAATTTATCTTCCCTGCCATTTCAGATAACTGAGGGCTGGGTTATGGTAAAAAATCTCTTTAGTGGAATAATATTCCAGTTTATTGCTGGAAATTTAATTAGTGCATCTAAGAGTACATTTATCCACAATAATACATGATCATTTTCCAGTTATGTAAAATAATTAATCCAGCTTGTTCTAATCCCTATAATAAATCGGTTTCCCTACACATGGATAATCCATAATAATAATAATGAGTTTTTTTTCTCCTGCAAAGCTTGAGTGATCGCTGATGCTACTGTAGAGGAGACACCTTGTCAGAATTTTGACATACTAATTATGCAATAGTATTTGAATGGAGTGAGGGAAATAGCGTGGTTAATAACTGAAATTAAAAAGCTTCCACATTAACACTACAGGCACTTTCTCTAACCATGCAACATAAAGAACTATCAACTGGTAAATATTTTTGTTTACTTGCCATATATTCATGAGAAAATTGCGCCTCCGGGTAATATAACCATTAACCAACTGATGTGATTAAATATCAATGTAATTTTCTTGTTGTTTTTTGCTCTGTGCAGTTTGTGTTGATACGTTCTGTAATTTGCTCATACAGTCAGTGCTGTCTTCCTACGGATGCTTTAAAGATTCTGTGACATTTTTAAATAAATGAAAGACATATGGGAAGACTGCATAGAGTAGCACAGTGACCAAGGTGGAGGAAATAGTTTAAGAAAAATGGTATAAGTGGAAGTGTGTCAATAAAAAAACAATTTTGTTCTTTTATTGTTGCTCATTTAGGCTAGGTTCACACTAGCAAATTGCGCGCAGTGTATTTTTAAAAAAATTATCCGGGAGTTTCTTTGAGCGCACGTAATGCAGCGTATTTTATGTGACTAGATTAGTTTCAATAGGAATTTAACTGTTGCGATCACACAGCATAAAAATGCACTGCATTTTCACACAAGGGGTAATTCAGGAACGATCGAAGTACTCTTCGCCGAGTCGAGTACGCGCTCACTGGTCTCCTGCACTCTGAGATCAGCGAACACTTTAAAGGTACTTCGGCTTGGCGACCACTCGATACGCCTTGCCGAAGTACCTTTAAAGCGTTCGCTGATCTCCGCTTGCAGGAGACCAGTGAGCACGTACCCGACTCGGCGAAGTGATGAGAAGCTTCGCAAGGGTACTTCGATGTTTCCTGAATCACCCCGTTACACTCATTTTGTAATACCAGAAAGACAGGGAAAAAACACCTATGAAAATTTGGTGATAATGAAAATCCTCTTCAACTCATAGGAGTGGATTCACTTACTCCAGCTGAAAGTAGTATATATGTTAGAGGACATTTTTCTGTATTGTCCTTTCAGTAGCTGCTAATCAAATATATTGACAATACAGAAAAATGTCCTCTTATGTATCCTACTTTCACTTGGATTCAGCTGAATCCATTCCTTTGATTTAAAGAGGATTTTCTTCATCAGCGAATTTTCAAAGGCGTTTTTTCTATTACAAAATGAATGTCAATGTAAAAACGCAGTGCATTTTTACGCTGATTGTGATCGGAATGGTTAAATTCCTATTGAAACTAAGAAATAGCGCAGGTAGCATTCTAGCGTAATACACTCTCCATGGAACGCTAGTGTGAACACTCTTCTTCCATTAACATTATTCTCTACAGATTTTCTCTGGCGTCTTTTCTCAGAGCATTTTCGTTGGAGAATTTTTTTTAAAAATACGCTGCGCACAATACACTAGTGTGAACCTAGCCTTATAGGGAATATCAGAAAATGTATTTCTCTATTTCTAGCCATGTATATCTACAGTTTTTCTTCTGGGTCTAATCCAGAAATATAAAAAGTGCTATGTTATACAAGATTAAAAACATATACAAATACATCTTTCATATGCTTTCCTTGTAGGTTATTGTTGCAACATTAATGATACTATATAACCTGTCACTTGCAAGTATGTCTAATACTTTCTGTGTCATTATGTTTTTTACTTAGTACTGGATGGTATTGTAAACCGTAGCAGTTTGTAATTCTTTGTTCACCTTTATCTTCTCGGGCCACTTGTGAAATTTAATGGTGGCCTTTAACAAACAAACTACAACACAAACTGAAAATACAAGCAGGGTTGTTCAAATGCCATTACATTGACTGTGTAATGCCAACAAATAGTTTAAATACATTTTAAGCGTTGAGTTTTATAAGCAAATATACCGTAAGCAGATATATGTTTCAAGGTGCAGATCAATAATTTCCCATTCAGCTAAATCAAATGGAGTCATTTTAAAACACATTAGATTACTCCTACTGGATCACTGGAATCTAAAACTGTAAATCAGATACAGAAAACAAACAAAAAGAAAAAGCATTGACATGCTCCTTTCATACAATAGTGTTTACAATTGGATGTAACAAAGCTGATGAGACTGAAAGCTTTCAGCGTATTGTACCTGTCACCCAGATTCTGAACTTGGTACAACACAAAGAAACTGCTTTGTTTCAGCTTAACAGTATTACATTTTATAGCATGCTATGTATTCCTTTTCCCACACAGTCCAGTTCTATAATACCTAGAATGTGCGCACACGTATATACGTTTTTAAACTCCTTCCTACATACATTATGGGATAAGCAGGTTTTGTTCTATAGAGGAAAGCAAACATAAAAATGCATAAAAGCTATCCAACTTAATGCATATAGCTCACAGGATGCAATGTCACTATAATTATCTCTTTCTATATTCATTTTTACATCCTGGCAATATACATATATTAAAGGGGAGAACTAAAGGTTTGTAAGTCTGTGGGTGATTGTTATTTTCCTATTTTGTTCAGTTCCTGCTTCCTTTTTAAAATAACTGATTTGAGAAAGCGCAGAAGCATAATTCTGACCTTAAATTGCTTCTGTGATTGCTTTATCAGTGATGTTGATAAGAAAGCTCCCCGACCCCCCCAATTTACTTCTACACATCATGATTATCCGAAGTGTTGCTACATTCACAGCAAATAGACACAAAGTGGAGTGCAAGTATGAGGCCAGTATTAGTTGTTCAAGGTTTCACCATTTCAGAGAAAATAACTATCTGTGCTAGATAAGCAAAGCTGCAGAATAGCAGCTAATTCACTTGTCTATGGGATAATTCCCAATTTGATAAATATGCAACCTAATTAGTTTTAGAGGTGAAGTATTATAACATCATTCATAATCTAGATCATCTGAAATTTTGTTCTCAGCTCTTTTGCATTACTCCATACATTTTTACTTCTTGTGTTTGTAACAATCATTAATTCTACACTAGCAGTTGTGATTCTTTAAATTGTCAGCTTGCATGTATACAGTCTTTTTCACTGGCCCATCTGCTTTGCAACTATTTCTTTATAGTAAATGCTGAGTTTTCTTGCTTGTTCTTCTAAAATGCATACTGCCTTGGAGCGAGCAATAGTAAGTAAAGCCTGTTGTATCCTACTGTTGTTCTTTATCCACAGCCACTGAACAACATACAAAATAAAAATGAATGAAGAGACCCTTTGCTTGGGATCCATGATACATCAGAAAGTATGTTCTGACCCTTGTCTTCATTGTCAGCTGTAGGCAGATAGGTGCAGAATGCAGAAAATTAAGTTTTTTTTCTGTTTACAGTGATGAGCCAAGGTATTTAATAAACTGAGCCCCGGTGACTAAATCATATCAAAAGTCCTAAGAACTATTTTTTGGCGGGAAACAGAAACTATTTCAGAATAGCAGGAGTCTCTATATACAGTCATGGCCAAAAGTTTTGAGAATGACACAAATGTTAATATTTACAAAGTCTA
>WMED01026116.1:0-10883 GCA_019650415.1 Pipa parva
GTGAATCATACCCCTAGCACTAATGCCAGTCCTGTGAATAATACCCCTAGCACTAATGCCAGTCCTGTGAATCATTCCCGTAGCACTAGGTTTTAGAGATTTCTGCCATTTCTAGACAGATCAGCTAATATCTGGGTTGTGGAAAAAGAAAATAAATGTTAACATGTTTAAGTGCTTTACACTGACCTGAGGTTTACCTCATGCCACTGGGCATTTATGTATTTTTATAAGTTTTCTGTGCTTTTTATGTCCATACTGTTTTTAACTGTACAATATTTTCTCTTTTGAATTTTAAGGGCATTCATTTTAGGAGAGAATATATCGCTACACAAGGGCCTCTTCCAGCTACCAAAGATGATTTCTGGAAAATGGTGTGGGAGCAAAATGTTCATATCATCGTCATGGTGACCCAGTGTATAGAGAGAGGACGGGTAAGTTGAATTTCATAAACCGATGCTTTATATCCAGTATATCCATGATGCATGTTTATTACCTTGAGAAGCCCTGCACATTTTATTTAAAGGACAAGTAAATGTTATACAATTCTCAGTAGTAAAGCCAAATTAATTATTTCTCTAATTCACTTAGTGTCATTAATCTATTGGTTTATTTTTCCAACAATTGCCTCTATTTTAATCCATGGCCTACGAATTTCCAGTGGAATCCCTGCTGCAGTTGTTACTGCTTAAGCCTTAAAATTTCAACATAGCGTATATTTTTCCAGGCAAGAAGGACAGCATTTGCTTGAAATCTGAAGATCTTGCTTTTATACCAAAGATATAAATAATTGTAACAATCTTTAACTGTTAACAGAATCATGATCTGGGAGAAAACAACAAAAGCTGGGAGAAAGCGCAAAAGAATGGCACTAAGTGCCTTATCAACAATAACTGATAAATAAATACAACCCAAACGTGCCAATGGGAGAGGTGAACTGAAACTGTGTACACCCAAAAACGTGAAATGAATTCAATCCAACTGCTCACCAGAAATAAAATGAATGCGAGCCTTAAGTTGATGGACACTGGGTAAAATACCACGAACCGGATATTGCTTTCAAGCTGGCTTATATCATTTTTATTGAGAGAAAAATATGTGGACAAAACGTACCAATTATTCAAAAACCAAATAAAAAAAATACAAATAAAAATACACTGGTGTCCTAGACATACCCTCCTGATGAAGCAGTATATGCGAAACGCGTAGAGAGGTATTGTTTGTTTTATACACTGTTTTTCTTGGCTGTATTGATTGATCTTGGCTCGCAGCAACAAGTTTATAATACACGTTTTAACAGTGTATTTGTATTTTTTTATTTGGTTTTTGAATAATTGGAACGTTTTGTCCACGTATTTTTCTCTCAATAAAAATGTGTCTGCTTTTTAAATTTGACTGCATCTGCTGCATGGATTTTGAAAGCGATGATCGTTTGTACCTGTTGGTGATATAAGCCAGCTTGAAAGCAATATCCGGTTCGGGGTATTTTACCCAGTGTCCATCAACTTAAGGCTCGCATTCATTTTATTTCTGGTGAGCAGTTGGATTGAATTCATTTCACGTTTCTGGGTGTACACAGTTTCAGTTCACCTCTCCCATTGGCACGTTTGGGTTGTATTCATTTATCAGTTATTGTTGATAAGGCACTTAGTGCCATTTTTTTGCGCTTTCTCCCAGCTTTTGTTGTTTTTTCCACTGTACAAGAGGTGTTGAAGCACACTTCACAATTGAGAAAGCTGCAATCAAAATTATAATAACTTTGGACAACACAGTTTGGATTTTACTTTGGACTTTACTTTGGACATTTTTTTGGATCACATTTATAGCGCCCCCTGGTTTGTATGATCTGGGAGAAGGTACTCGCAATATAGAAGTCATTTAGGAGGCAATAGAAGTTACACAACAGCAATACTATTTTAAAACATACCCTTTGAAAGAGTATAATAAATGTGGAACAAATTTAGAAGACATTAATATATTAATGGGCGAAATTTATTAAACTCGGAAAAGCCGCTTACCGGGAGAAACTTCAAAGCCTTCTCCCAATTAAACTCGGAAAGGCCGAAATGGCGTTTCCGAGTTTAATAAATTTCGCCTTATTTAGAGTCAGAATGTACAAAAGAGTTGTTGGTGGATTTCAATAAAATATGATATTAAACCCTACTTCTGGGTATTAATTATTTAATTAGGATGAGTTCTTGTGCAAGACATTTCTAGACTTTTCAGCGGTGAAGAAATTTGGTAAAATAGTGGTCTGACATGCTTTAACCTTTAAATATTTTACCATTAGTTCTTAAACCTCTGTTTATTTTATGGCAGGGGGAAGGTTTATTCTTTAAATTAAGAAAAGTCTGGCTGCTGGCAGCAGAATCACAACAAACAATATAAATTGAGTATGAGTAGATTAACAACATTTATAAACAGGGAACAGAATGGGGAGAGGCTGCCTAGCCTGGGTGCACTGAGTAATGGGAGCCAAAGCTGAACATCTCAAGAGAAAAGATCAAATGAAACCATAAATCCAGTACTAGTCAGCATGGAGCAGTATGAAATGGAAAATAGAAGAATAAATAAAATCCCATTGGGTGCATTTAATTCCAACTGGAAGATGGCAGTTTGTTTGACTTTGAGTATGAACATATTTACGCTTAGTTAAAATTGAATAAAAAATAGTTGATGAATGGTTAAGTCTGCAGAGACTTATTCAGTACAAGCAGAGACTTGTGATAAGTAATAAATATGAGGATAATCAATAATCTAATAAATGGGATAAACATCACTGCAGCCTTGTTTGTGGAAGGTGAGCAAGGAGTTTACAAAACGATCAAGTCAAAGTGGCATTAAATAATCATTTATTAAAGCAGAACTGTTGGTGTCTGCTCCGATGCCCGACTTGAATCTCAAGTTGGGTTGGGTGGGGCTAAAAGGATGACTGGCATTAATGTTCCTCCAACCAGATCCTTTAAAATCATGATCTAACAGAGATCTGATTGGAGGAGCTATAATGTCAATCATTTAGCCACAACCCAACCCGACTTTTGATTCAAGTCTTGCAACGGAGCAGAAAATAAGCAGGGAGTTTGCTTCTTTTACTACAGTCTTCGCTGAATTCTACAAGCATTCAGGTAAGACAACTCCCTGCTTTCTAAAAAGAGTCTAAGTGGACCTGACAGGTCCACTTTAAAGCCTAACAGTGGTATTTCATCCATGGCCACAATGTGATGTATACATACACTGCATAGACATCCACAGATTTTAATGTAAGGGGGATGGACGTTGCATGATGTCATGAACCTCAAGGTCACGTGACGTCACAATTACACAATGCATCAGAAGCTCCAGAAGGGCTGGGGCAGAGCAATGTGCCCCACATGCTTTAGAAGCTTATGGGCAGGTGCAGTTATAATCACTGGTGCAGTTGTACAGTGCAGTTGTAATCACTGGTGCAGTGTACAGTGCAGTTGTAATCACTGGTGCAGTTGTATAGTGTAGTTGTAATCACTGGTGCAGTGTACAGTGCAGTTGTAATCACTGGTGCAGTGTACAGTGCAGTTGTAATAACTGGTGCAGTGCACAGTGCAGTTGTAATCAGTGGTGCAGTGTACAGTGCAGTTGTAATCACTGGTGCAGTTGTATAGTGTAGTTGTAATCACTGGTGCAGTGTACAGTGCAGTTGTAATCACTGGTGCAGTGTACAGTGCAGTTGTAATCACTGGCAATGCCAGGGAAAGTGTTGGGGTGTTTAGCAAATACTGTTCATTCAGGCAGTTGGAGGAATTAAAACATAAAACAGATAATGGTTCTGAAAATGAATGCAGTTTACTTTTAATCCATTCCTCCTCAGCAGTGGATATGACTGGTGCCACTTTTAAATCAAGATCCCATACTGTGCATTGAAATATTTATTCATTGTGTTTTTATTAAACCAAAGGAAATGATCAACAGGACCGATCTTTTAAAAGATCTAGTAACCCATAGCAACCAATTAGTCGTTAACTTTCATCATTTTAATAGACCTCAGAAGAACATACCCTTGTTAATAAAGAAATGTTTATTAACTGTTATTTATGCTTGTTGCAACAGTATCCACATCTAGCAATATTCCTGACATGACACCAGGCTATATATGTTTCAGTGCTCCCTATGGGAAAGTGCCTAGTGCTATTGCTATAGTATAGTATAGTATTGCTAACTATTGCCATCTACCAGTTTCTCCGCAGACACCATCTTGCAGCTGTTGAATGTTGCTGTGTATGTGAGGCAGACAATGACAACAACTGTACATAGCTATTTACATAGGGAGTTTTTCTACCTATTTTTATATTTATAGGGAATTTTATACCTATTATACTGTACTCACAAGCTGCACAACTAAACTTTCAGAATTCTCTTTGTGCCAGTGAATAAATATATTTTTTTCTTTGTTGGAATTTTGAGCTTAGCTCATTAATGTCAATGGTACTGGCAAGGTGTCTGCTTATGCAGCAGATGATGTTAGCAAATGAAAAAAAAAAAAAATCACATTAAGGGGGTTATTCACTAAGGTGCGAATTCGACTGTCGAATTCTCAAACAGGGGATTCCCATTGTAAATCCACTACAAATTCCCCATTGTAATGTCGCAACAATTTTTTAATGTTAAGATTGCGACAATTTTGCCATGATAAAGTCGCAACTGCGACAAAATTCTCATTATAAAGACGAGGCTGCGGCCATAGCAGCCGATTGCGACTGTCTTTATCTGGCAATTTCACACCTGTACACAACAATTTGGACTTTAGTGAATAACCCCCTTAGGCAAACATATTAAAGGGTGCTTTATGTGCAATACATTTCTGAAAAACATAAAAGCAATAAATTCTGTTCCTTATCCATAATGTATTATTGTTTCTATCCTTTCACAGGCAAAATGTGATCATTATTGGCCCGTGGACCAAGACTCTTACTACTATGGAGATCTGATAGTACAGATGTTGTCAGAGTCTGTACTTCCTGAATGGACAATCAGGGAATTTAAAATCTGCAGTGTAAGATCAGATCTTCTTCTTAAGATTAAACCATGCAAACGCTAACACTCCTATCAGGGCTCATTTATTAAGGCTTTCAAATCAATAAAAAGGTTTTGTTTTTTTGTTTGCACAGTGTTCCAGTAATTGATCTAACTTATTTTTGCTATTTTTTACTATAAAAAAAGTCTTTAATAAAAAGATCACAATACATATTTTGGGGGCTTCTTTTACAAACTTAATGATAAAAACTGTTGTACAGGTAGTACAGGTTATTTAAGTAGCTTTTGCATAGAGCTCATCATTCCTTAAGGATTCCTAATAAATCTCATTTTTTCACTTAGCCTACATGCCAGCAGCATAATAAACCCACAGTCTTTCCCTTCCTAGATACCTACTAGATTGTTTACGCTTCTTCTGCTTGCATTATAAAAATATTTGTATTAACACAATAGTTTACATGGGAAACTTTGAGATTATGTTTACTGTCTTAGCATTGATCTAATATATTTACAAAATAAGATAAATATCCTTTTGTTTTTCAGGAGGATCAAATTAATGCTCCTCGACTAGTCCGTCACTTCCACTATACAGTATGGCCAGATCATGGAGTACCAGAAACCACCCAATCACTGATCCAGTTTGTAAGAACAGTGAGAGATTATATAAACAGGACTCCTGGAAGTGGCCCCACTGTGGTACACTGCAGGTACAGAAAATGGCTTCAAATCATGTCACAAATCTACATATTATTTTTGCTTTGATAGACTGTATATGATTTAGAATTGGTGATTATAAAATCTTTGTTTGAAACACCCTGTCCTTATTTAACCGGGTATTATTTCCATACACTTAGAAATTTAATAAACTCAGAAAAGCCCGATTTTGCTTTTCCGAGTTTATTCCCGCGAGATCTTGGAAGTTTCTCATGGTAAATTTGCCAAGATTTTTTTGATCGATATTTACTGACAGAAACTTTTTGATCAAATTTTTCGATGGAAAGGCAGCCATACTACTAATCGCACTTCTTCGAGTTTATTCAATTTCGCCCTCAGATTCCTAGTTCTGTTGTATTATAGGGAAAACAAGGCATATGCCTTAAACTTAAGTTAGAGGGAAAGTTTGTATTTGAAATAGGCAGTTCCAGTCATGAGACATATATGCCAGGAAGCTTTTCCATTGGCTGACATAGATATTTCACCACTACAGTCTCTGTACTATGTAAATGTACTAGAAAGGTCTGCTTGTGATATAACCTTCTGGGCCAAAGTTATTAAACGAGGTCTTTCCGACTTTACCAAAATAAATCTCACATTGTTCTCACAAGATTTCTTTCGAGATCGAGTTTTTCAATCCCGATTTTTCACAATTTTTGATGAAAAGGTTGCCATGCTACTAATGTAAAGTATAGCTACATTTCCATAAAAAAAAAGACATTTGAAAAATCAAGATTGAAAAACTCTGTCTCAAGAAATCTCGCAAGAACAAAGCGAGATTTCTCCTGGTAAACGCTGAAAGACCTGGAGCGATCTTTCCGAGTTTAACAACTTTCGCCCACTAGTCTGTGTCTGTTTTTTGATGGTGCAACCACGATAACGATTAAAACCACTGCGTTTGGTAAAAATGCTGCATCAGCAGCACATTCACCATTTTACTAAATGGCCCATGGAATTTCTGTGAATATATGTCTCTTCTCAGGAAATTCTATGAAATAATATGCACAAACTGCCTTGTGCGATTACAACATCTTTATTATTTTTAGTGCTGGTGTTGGCAGGACTGGTACATTTATTGTACTGGACAGAATGCTTCAGCAGGTGGATACAGTGGATTCAGTGGACATATTTGGTGCCGTTCGGGATCTCCGCATTCACCGGATGTATATGGTGCAGACTGAGGTAAGTCATACTCATGTTCATGTTAAGTAACAATTGGCAAAAATAACAATGATGTGGGCATCTGTTATTACACTTTAATTCCTGTATCTTGGCTTATTAGTCTTGCTGGCATTTGATTGGACTTAGTACTGTGCCTGTCAAATCACCTGTAAGTACACAATATATATTAAAGGACCAGTAACACCAGAAATATCAAAAGGACGTGTATATGTGTTTCACTGACTACAGTAAAGCATTCGACTACATTGAGCATGAACAGCTATGGAAGTGTCTGAAACAAACAGGTGTCCCTGAACTATCGAGCAACTCATAAGATCACTTTACAACGACCTAGAAGCAACAGTCAGGATATGTGAGTAGTTCTGATTCCTCAGAGTCTGGATAGCCTGTAGGAATATGGAGTGGGTTGAAATTGGGAAAGAATTTCAACAAGGCTGCATCCTATCACCAACTCTGTTCAACCTATACGCAGAATTGATCATGAGGTGATGCAATTTGGACAAATCTGAAATTGGAGTAAAAATCAGTGGCAGAAACATCAACAACTTTTGATACATGGATGACGCAGCTCTGCTCGCAGAGAGCGAAAAAAACCTCGACTACCTCATCTGATGAGTGCAAGAGGAAAGCGAGCGAATGGGACTATACCTAAACATCAAAAAAACAAAAGTTATGACCTTGGCAGGTAATGGTACAGTGAATATACAAATAAACAATGAGGTAATCGAACCTGTTCAAGATTTCATTTTCCTTGGAGCTAAAATTGACCGCAGTGGGGAATCGACACCTGAAATCAAGAGGCGAATCATGCTTGGCAGGATTGCAATGCAGGGAATGGAAAAGATCTGGAAGAGCAAAGGTATTAGCGCTGAAACAAAAGGCAGAGTGATCAACGCAATTGTCTTCCCTATAATAATGTGCAGCTGTGAAAGATGGACAAATAGGAAAGTTGAGAGGAGAAAAGTCAATGCTTTCGAATTATAGTGCTGGAGAAGAATGCTAAGAACACCTTGGACTGCCATGATGACGAACAAGGCAGTCTTGGACTGTGTCAAACTGAAAACATCATTAGAGGGCAAAATTAGTAAACAACTCTTATATTTTGGCCATGTGATGCGCGCTAATTCCTTGGAAACATCAGTGGAAAAAGGAGAAGAGGCCGCCAAAGAACAAGATGGCTTGACACAATCATGACAACAATGAATATGCCAATTGCGGAATTGAAGGAAGCGGTGAAGGACAGAAAGGCGCGGAGAACAATGAACCATAGAGTGACAGAGAGTGACTGAATGGATAATCATCATCAACACCAGAAAAGAAAAAGATTCTTTTGACTGGCATGGCAGTTATTTCACACTGGTTCGAATTGTATTTTTCATGTTTAAATCCTAATTTGAACATTCCGAGTTTGGTTTTCATCCTTGTTGTTGCAGAAATTATTTCTATATAAAGTAAACAAACCCCCACCTTGTCCTATTGTTTCCTGTAGAACTTTAGATAAGTGCTCATGAAGTGGTACAGGAAGCCCGATATGACTGTAACCAGCAGAGAGGCAACATACGCCAAGAATAATGGAGAATTCAACTTCTTCAAAGATGACATTTTTACAGCTACTGCCATGTTAATCCAAACTGCAGTTTGCTTTTTTGGTGTTACTGGTCTTTTAAATGAGTGTTTCTATAAGGTTCTTTAAGTGTCTGAGTTCCAGATTTAGGGGCTTATTCACTAAAGTCTGAATTCTACTGTCGATGTCTCCAACAGCGGATTCCCATAGCAAATCCATGAAAATTTCCCCATAGTAAAGTTGCAACAATTTTCCCATAATAAACTTGCGAATGCGACAATATTCTCATCATAAAGACGTGACTGCGACAGTAGCAGCCTATTGCGACTGTCTTTATCTGGTGAATTCGCACCTATACGCAACAATTCAGACTTTAGTGAATAACCCCTGTAATGTCTGAATTTCTTGGTTTAGAGCTGAATGTAATAAGCCTTTATATATACAAAATAAACATTTAGACGGTTATTCTCTAAAGTCTGAATTGTTGCATAAAGATGTGAATTTGCCAGCTAAAGACAGTCGCAATAAACTGCTACTGTCGCAGTTGCATCTTTATAATGAGAATATTGTCACAGTCGTGACTTTACTATAGAAATATTGTTGCAGCCGCAACTTTAAAAATTGTCACAGTCGCGACTTTACAATGGGAGAATTGTCGCAGTTGCGGCTTTGCTGTGGGAATCTGCTGTTTGAGAATCAATAGTCGAATTCGGACTTTAGATAATAACTCCTTTGGACTTTAGTTTGATACTATATCACATTACTGCCAGTAAGTTGCAAGAGCCTAGCCCTAAACCACACTAGCGTTCTACAATACTGAGCTTTTACAGCATTCCGCTTTATGTCGTGTCCCCATTACTTAGTTTGGAAAGTAAGTAATTACCTTGTAAAATGGGAATTCAGCTAGAGCAATAATTAGCTTCAAGTTGTGAGAGGGATTAACGGTCTATGTATTTCGTCCTGCATGTGTTTATGTGCCTATAACTCCTTCTGTTGCAGTGCCAGTACATTTATTTGTACCAGTGTGTAAGGGATGTTTTAAGAGCCAGAAAGCTTCGCAATGAACAAGACAATCCCCTGTTTCCAATCTACGAAAATGTGAATCCTGAGTATCACAGAGGTAAGGAGATCACTGACCCTGCGTAATCAATTTCATGCATGGAGCTATTGTCTAATATGTACCATATGTTTCTTTTGTCTTCCAGAGAATGTTTATGCAAGGCACTGAGAGCTCCTTAAGGACAATCTTCTTCACTATTACTTTCTATATCTCCCAGAGCAATAAAGGGTGCCAATTCGTGTTCGTTTTTCAGTTATTTATTTGTCTGTTGTCATTTTGTAAGCTACTGTATATGTAATTTAAATGTACATTTAATTAGCGGATGTATATATATATATATATTTTTTAAACTGTTTAAAGTTTCAGTGAAATCGTTCTCTCACGTTAAACCACTATCATTAAGCTAAGAGGAAGTGTCTGTGTGAAGGCCATTTTGCGAATCACAAAAGGTTTTTTTTCTCCTGTTATTTTATTTATTGAGGATATGTAGCAGCATGTTTGCAATAGTAAGTTGTGTTTCTCTGTCCACTTACATGGTTAGAATTGGTTGCCTCCTCTTTCAGTCTGCACTTAATGGTATGTAGAAAACAGTAACAGGAATCATCCTTCAATTAATGCAATGAAATGTAGTGTAGCATGGGAATTATACAGCGCTGCCAGTAAATAGAACTAAGAGATTAAAATTAGTACAGACCATACACACATAACTTTTAACTGCATCCCTACATATCTTTACAACCCTACCATGTCTTAGATATGATTCACACTAATGTTCTACTATGTCTAATTAGAAATTAATAAAAAAAAAAAAAACAACATCAGTTTTTAATATGTCAGCTGGATCCACCTTTTTACTAAAGTAATTTAGTGTTGGATCCAACTGACCTTTATTAGCTTTGATCAGTTTACTGTAATTGGAGTAATTTTGATAAGTCTGAGTGGTAGCTATGATTTACAGCACTAATGAAATTATTCACCTGAGTTTGTAAATAGACCTTTAAAATCTGTAGCATTCCACATATCTCACAGACGCTCATATATAGAATGCATAGTATACAGAAGGACAGAAGGTACAGGTGCCATAGGGAGCGGGAAGAAGCATTTGCAGCCAGGCAGCCATTTTGAGACACTGTGTAAAATGGAGGAAAATGCAGTTATCTGAAAGTGTGTTTGTAGCGCTTTATAAATAAAATTATCCGTACATACATATAAGTGGCCTTGTTAGAATGGTGGAGAGTATGGCAGTTCAGGTTCCACTAAAGACTCTGATGGTGTGACTGAGTTTGTATCTTATCGCTCAGATCTACAGTCATATGCAAAAGTTTGGGCACCCCTATTAATCTTAATCATTTTTAGTTC